>QAOC01023401.1:37166-59068 GCA_003255005.1 Begonia fuchsioides | reverse complement strand
GAAAGAAAACAAAACGACATTGATATGAAAAGAATTAGTCAATGAAAAGAATTATTTTATTAGTCAATATAATTTCATAAATAATCTATAAATTTGTACAAAGAACACTTTCTAGCTTCCAATGAAAATGATATTAACTCCTCCGACGACAACAAGTGAATAAAGATTTCACTTTCTATCTGTGCTTAAAGATTTCTTTGAAAATTTTCTCTACTCTGTTCTTGCTTAATAGAAATGACAACAAATGAATAACTAGCTCTCATTGCAGTCAGACAATGCCATCAAAATGACAAGTGAATAACAGAAACGAACATAAAATATAGATCATCGTACACCAATATTTCTTAAACCCTCGATACATTCCCCAAATCACCAGAATTCCCAGAAGTACGAAATAGGAAACAAATAAAGCCAATCGACATATGATAAAACGATTACAAGAGGAACCAAAATAGAATTATGAAAAAGTTAACCTGTATCGTAGCCCAAATAGCGAAAGCAAGAGGAACCGAGGGAAAAGATTAAACAGAGCTCGACTCCTGCTGATAAGACTTCCGTCGGAGTTCGGACGGAAGCTCGATCCTGCTTCTCGTCGAATCGCCGATGGGGTTACCGGGTTTGGGACTAGAGTTAGGGTTAGAAAATTTAGGGGGTGGGCGATTAAATTCGATTGTCGGATTCGGATCTTATCGGATTTGGGCGATTAAATCCGATTGTCGGATTCAGATGTTATCGGATTTCAATCTGATAAGATCCGAATCCGACAGCAACCCGACAATCGGATTGAATTTTCAATACCGTTACCGATTATTCGATCCGATCCGATCCGATCGGATCAGATCGGATCTTCGGGTTGGATCGGATTCGCCCACCCCTAACTCGAACAAGAGGCAACAGGTACCCATTCACGCAATATTTCCCTTAAAAAAGATAATTATGGGTTCTTGGCAATTGGTCAAACCAATTTGACTATTGATGCACCTTATTTTGACCTTTACTCTGTTCTCTCTTTTCACCCAAATAAAGAAGAGCAGGGGGGCAGAAACTTTGCTTCACTCAATAATCTTGGGAGTACCCCAATTCTCCACGCAACTCAAACCCACCTCCATCATGGCAATTGCATTCTTCAAAGCACAACAAAATGGGTCAACGAGGGCTTGACTGGTGCTTTCAAATCACCAGCTATGCTTGATGGCTAAGAAAATAATGCATATGTTGGCGGGCCCCGCTCTTCCCGAAGTCCGAGAAAGGGCCAGACAACCCTCTGTAGGGTTTTCGAAAAGGGCATCCCATCCCGTGACCTGCTTCAGAAGCCGGTCGCCGGTCAGGTAAAATTAGCTGAACGAGGTTGGGCCCACCACCTCTGACTTTTTCATTTGCATTGAAAGAAGATGAAAAGTCAACTCTTTCTCTCTGTCACCAACTATGCTTTTACTGAAACGGCTCTCCATTCCATCGCCCAATTTCAGACACCAGTCCACAAATGGGTCCCGCCTCTGTATTTTGTGCGTGGGAGGATGTGATTGGCTGACGACAGATGGACTGGAAACGATGGGGCAGTATGCATATAATCTTCGGTCTTTCGTTGGGCTCTGGTATTGATTAGCCATGGCTGTGGAGCTCATGGTGCGATTTGGGTGCGACGGTTTCTCTGCAAAAATGGACGTTTCGGCTGTCTCCGCCGTGCAAGAAGCGGCCTCTGCTGGTATTCAGGGGGTTGAGAATTTTCTCAGATTGGTATCTAATGGATCTGATTATGAGTTTCAAGAGCCAACCTCGTGTTTGAGCGTCGACGCAATTGCAGACACGGTGGTCGACAAGTTCAAGAAGGTCATTTCGTTACTGGATCGGAACAGAACCGGCCACGCTCGCTTCAGGAGGGCTCCCACGGGTACTCCGCCGCAGAAGTTAGACCAAGTTTCCGCTTTCAAGGCCTATTCTCGGACACCGGCGGCGCGTTTACCTCCTCTACCTCACAACCCACCTACCTTCCAACCCCAGATGAACTCCTCTCACCCGCCGGTGAAGAATGGATCTACAGAGAGGAAGGAAACGGCTGCGACCACTATCACTTTCGCCCCTTCCACTCCCATTTCTGCTGCCAATTCGTATATTTCATCGCTTGCAGGGGATTCGGAGGGTTTTCAGGCTTCTTTATCTTCTGGTTTTCAAATTACCTCATCTTCTGGGAAGCCTCCACTATCGTCGTATTCGACGAAGAGGAAGTGTAACTCCATGGATGATGCTGCTGTAAAATGCGGCTCAACTTCTTCTCGATGCCACTGTTCAAAGAAAAGGTTCCATGATTTTGGTTTTTTCATAGTCTGATTCATTTGGGTTTGATACACACTCGTTGAAAGTTCTTGATTTCTTTGTAATCTTCTAACGGGAAATTGATTTATCTGAGCAGGAAAAGTAGAGTGAAGAGAGTGGTCAGAATTCCGGCGGTGAGCCAGAAAGCGGCCGATATTCCGGCAGATGACTATTCTTGGCGCAAATACGGCCAGAAACCGATCAAAGGATCTCCTCATCCAAGGTCAGATCTTTTCTCTCCATCGCCACCCTTCAACTCGGTCGGTGACTCGAGCCCTAACTCGGTTATCTGCAAACAATGCAGGGGATACTACAAGTGCAGCAGTGTGAGGGGCTGCCCGGCGAGGAAACACGTAGAGCGTGCCGTAGACGATCCGGGGATGCTGATTGTAACTTACGAGAACGATCACGATCACGATCACGCCAACTCAATCACGGAAGCAGCAGCTGCCGTTGATCCTGGTATGATAAAAGTCAACTCATCCAACGGTTCCAAGCTCTTGTGTGATCTAAAATAGGGGAGCTAAAATATAAAATTTTAATACAAAGTGGAATTAGTCGTTTCTTTGATGCAAACTATGCTGCCTGGAGTTTTGTCGGGGATCTGAGAGAGTGGGTGTCTGGGCAGGTATCCCAATTTGGCTCTTCAGTTTTAGTCGATTGGGCTCTCATCAAGTTTGGAGTCCATCTAAAACCCAAACCAAAGTTCAGAATGTCAACCAAAATTGTCGGTTCTTTGTTTTAAATCTTTCCAATGACATTATTATTAATTTAAACAATATATTGTTTTTTATTCAGTTCGGTTTTTGTGACGAGCCAAGGCTCAATGACGGATCCAACAGCGGGGTATGACTTTTGAAATATGTAAAAGAAGACCTTAGCATGGACGCATTAATACAGTTGTTCTTTTTTATTCTTTTCAACATTTATAGATTTTCCAAGCTTATGACATCCATCCACCTTGTTATAAGAAAATATTTTTACATATTTCAAAATTCAGTAGTCTCTTCTTCAACTTTGACCTTGAAAAAGAAACTATCCAAACCAACCCATTGCATAGCTTCTCACAAATGGGCGAGTGGGGCGGATCTGATGACAGAAATGAAGCGGAACACCCAAGACAGACGAAAGAGACATGTCCTCTACGTTGATATGAAGCCAAGCTTTTCAATAAATCAAGAGTGCATTGCCTTCTTCAACTGTTTTAGAATGGAAGGCCATTGGATGATAACAGCTGGTATGTAAATTTGAGTACAGAAAAAGTTGCACAAATTGAAGAGAAACTGAGAGAACACAATAAGTGAGCAAAGATTCATCCCTCCCTAGAAGAGACTAGGTCTTCCTGTCCATCCTCACTGTTCAGCAACTCTTCTCCATCATCCTCCATTTATACGTTAGAACAAACTAAAATTTGCCATAAATTCAAAACCACAAAACATGTCACCTAAATTACCTGCAGTGCAACGCGTTACATCCGAATATTATAACATTTTACCCTTGCTTTAAAACCATTTTCCTCTTTGCTGCTTCATCCCTTTTTTGATTGTGCTTTAAAATCTGAACTTGGTTCTCCTGTTTCTTCTTCAGATCTAGAATCAGCAGAAAAGTTTGAACGAAATTGCAGCAGTTATGAGCTCATTTTTCACAAGGCAAAAAACTGTTTTGGGAAAGGCATATCCACCTGAGCCTCAAGTGACTTGAGTTTTGTGTCCGAGAGTCTTATAGTTTTTGTGTTTGTTAATCAGAACAAGCAGCAAGATTTTCAACTTCAGCTAGCAGCCGATCCCTCTCTTGCTACAGCACTGAAACAAGTCTGTAATTTTTCTCAAGAAATTAGAAAGAAAACTGAAAAATCTAAAGAAATTTCATGTCAACCTGAACACCTCTTTTCTCATCTTCTAAGTCCATGATTTTTCAACGATAGCTAAAATGATGTCTTTATATATAAAGAAGAACAAGAACAGTAATTATCATGATAACGAACAAGGCACTTTATTGTACAAGACTCTATATATATAAAGAAGAACAAGAAAACTAAGCACCAAGGCAACTTGAATTGATATTTCAACGATAGCTAAAATTGACACGATGATTCCTTAAGATTTAAGGACTCATGATTCTGCTGGTCAGAGGCTTGAAATATAAATACAAATCTATCTAATGTTAATAAAAATTTGAATAAATTAAGAAAATCAAAATAAATAAAATGGAGAACATTGATATAATAGGCCTTTAGATAATATATTGTTAAGTCTCAAAAAAACTTAATATTTACGAAGTTTTAGGGATCAAATTGCTAGGAATCAGTAATGATTTAACTGAAATAATTAGATTTTTAGGGATAATGCTGCAGCGATGCCACAACATCAGTGACGCTGTTTTTACGTAATTTTTCCCGATATTTCGTATATTTTTATTATCACGTGATTTTTGTTTCCATGCAATTGCAGAAGATTAATGTAGATAAAGGCTGGAAGAATCACGAAAATGAAGGAAGAATCAATTCAAATTCAAATTTGGAAACAAGAATATCTTTGAAGATTTGGAAATCTTTCATAATCTCAACCTCTTTCCAAACCGACCCAAATCTTCCTCTAAATCGTAACAACTTCTCAAATCTGCTTGAACTGCACATAGTCTACATAAAAGGAACGAGAATAGCACAGATTAGGTGTGCTAGAATTGGAGAACGAGATTCACGATCAAGCTTCGGCCGTAAATCCGAAGAAGAGGTTTACTGCGGCGAGAGAACAAGGTTGTGCGACTAACGGC
The DNA here is from genome assembly GCA_003255005.1 of Begonia fuchsioides. Classification (NCBI taxonomy): domain Eukaryota; kingdom Viridiplantae; phylum Streptophyta; class Magnoliopsida; order Cucurbitales; family Begoniaceae; genus Begonia; species Begonia fuchsioides. The sequence continues at coordinate 53,983 of QAOC01023401.1, read as the reverse complement.
TTTCGACGGCGATGACCAAAATTCTCCCTTTACTTTTCGTTTTAACTTCCGTGAATTATATGAACTCCTGATAATTATTGTAGAACTATTTTGCTTGAATTAAAATTAGAGTTTTTTCATATATTGATTTGCTTAATGAAATTGCATACTATCTTTTAGAACTCGTTTTAATAAGAGTTTATATATTTTTGCTTTGTTGTGATTATTTCTCGAGTAATCCCGACAATACATCATTATGTGATTGCTAAGTGCTATTTAAGAAATTATTGCTTTGCATTGATATTATATAGGGCAACACGACAATACACTATTGCGTGTTGCTAAGACATGTATTAAAACTATTAGGTGGTTAAATTGAGTGACACAGTTTAGCTAAAGTGTTTTCGTCATGTTCATTCCAACATAGTGTAGTCAAATCGAACTTATGCTTAAACTCAACTATAAATGCAACATCAGCCCCGATTTATTAAGTGTTCGGACCGGAACTAAACTGATGTTGTGATTAATGTTGCAGTACCCGCCGATGATAGTTCAAGTAATCAATTTACGAAAAGTCCTACTCGAGATTCTTATGAATTCTCAATTCGACCACTAACTTTACTTTTCTGCTTAATCTAGATTTTTAGTTAGATACTTTAATTATTCGTTTAATTTAGGAGTAGAAGATAGATACAAAAAATTAAACCTTTAATGTTATTCTTTATTATTTATAATACTTTGTAATTTATTCTTTAAATTAGATATTTGACTTGTTTTCGTGTGATCAATATTTTATTACTACGTTGCGACACGTGCATTTGCGTTTTAGAGATTACAATTCGTGCCAACATATGTAATTAGCAAATGCAAACTAATTGAGAGATGTAGCGAAAACTGAATAGCTATGAACATTTTTGTCACAGAATCCTAGCAGCAGCGCCACGGCCCAGATTAAAAACAAAAACTTAACCGATAAGTCGACGTAAAACTGAGTTCCCCCTCACATCGTTTATCCAAAATCACGTCGTCAATAGTAAGAGTAGTGTTATAATGATTACATTGATAATTAATTGAATGATTAGGACTCGGTCGGCAAAGGTAGACAGAGAGAGATGCATTGAACTTGAGAAAGGCTGTTTGGCGCCTCCGTTCAATCAAACTGCCGCTAATCCATGCTTAATTCTCACTAATCATATATTAATCTAATACGTCCACCCCAAGGCGCAGTCATTTGGTGGCACCCCGTGGACCACCGCTTCTAATGATCATCCTTGCGTAGACGGAAAGTCTTTCTTTCTGTAGCCCACTCCTAGGGAGGAGCGCACGTGGTGTGTTTTTATTGGCCCACACGTCGGGTCGAGAGATTATCTGACTTGTTTTAAGATGACGATCCAAGCGTGCTCCTGTTCTATTCCTCCGTCTGAAATTAAATAATCCGACCGACGTGGGCGACGGAGATCTAGCATTTGGCCCCGTGAAATTCCACAAAAATCTGTTGCTCCGACACATGTTTGTCTGGCTCGACCAACGTGTAAACATAATGGAAGGAATGAGAAGTGGGGGAGGATAAAAACAAGGTGAATAAATTCAAAATAAATTGAGGAGGAAGAATGGCGGTGAATGTAGATTTAGTTGGTGGATTATTTGGACCGGAGAGAGAGTGTGATGAAATATGTCGGCGACGAGGGATTTTTTGTCGTATTACATAGAAAATCAAGGTCTTCAAATGGCGCAACTTTTGATCCCAATATAAGCCGCCTCCTACCTCGGATTGAAGATTGGAACTCGGTAGGCGGGGATTTTCGTCGATTTAAGATTTATTTTGTTTGATCTGAAGAATTCTCAGTAATGGAGGGAGGGTGTTGCTCCATGGTTTCCTCGTTGTCGTCGTCAACCTCCAGCTCCGAGCAGAAGCGAAAGCAGCGGCGGCTCCTCCGAGAGCTCAAGCCCTACAGAGGAATTCGGATGCGTAAGTGGGGAAAGTGGGTGGCGGAGATAAGAGAGCCAAATAAAAGGTCGAGGATTTGGCTGGGTTCTTACGTCACCCCCGTCGCCGCCGCCCGCGCCTACGACACCGCCGTCTTCTACCTCCGGGGACCCTCCGCCCGCTTGAATTTTCCGGAGCTCATGTTCGGAGATGAGCAGCCGCAAGATTTGTCAGCCGCTTCTATACGCAAGATAGCCACCGAAGTCGGGGCTAGAGTTGACGCCGTTCAAAGAGCTCTTCTTTCGTCGACCTCCGATTGCACTCCACTTACGGAGAAGCCAGACTTGAACCGGTTCCCAAGCCCCGAAACTTCCGACGAAGACTGAACGACAACCTTAAGAATCTGAAATGATGTCTTTTGAATCTGAGTCCAACTTGGCAACTCTCCACCGATAAACGAATCGAGCTGAGGAAGAAGCGCCTTCAGAAATTAAAAACCTGATTTTTCTTCGTTCTTCGCCTTGCAGTGGGAAGGACGGGACGGCTGTAATTTAGTAAGATAAGGTGGCGCAAGTGATCGGAATAACTGCCGGAGCTCAGCTAGAAAAAAGTCAGGAATGACTTTTCGACACGTTTTTTAAGATAAAGTTGGTTTATTTAATGTGTCACGAACTGTCTTTGCAGCGTTTGACAAACTATGTCAAGAAACACTACTCCAAATTCAAGTTGGGAAAGTCTTAGGTTAGGTTTGTGCAAGCGACAAACATTTAATTTGGTAGGTAGCAAATTAAATGTAGCACGTGACTTCTCATCGTGTTAGATATAAATCATTGTTACTATATAATAAATATGTCTCATTTCAATCATTATTAGATTGCAATATAGTATGGGATTTAACAAGGGCGTGAACACCCCATAGACATCGTTTGCACCGAAATCATAAATCTGATCCTAGTCCCATTTAATTCCAATTTAAATCCAACAAATAACGTACATTGTATTTTAATCAAATAAATCTGAAATTTTGTTTTAGAACCGAACTATATAGTTTGATTATGAACATAAAAGAATCGCGATTGGTAAAACAAAAATTTAAAATGTTACGATAAATACATATTTGATAGAGATGCATAAATGTAAAAGAGTTAGTGGTCTAAGTCGGTCTGATTTTAAAAATTAAGATGAGATGTAAAAACTTAATTTCATAATTTGGACTAGAATCAAATAATTAAAAAATAAGAACCGAACCATATGTTCAGTTTACTCTTGGTTAAGGTTTGGTCTTTCTCGTTATATATTTTTTTTCTTACAAAAAAATAATATAAACAAAATTAAAATTCAAAAACAGTATTGACATATCAAAATTGAAAAATACTATTCAATAAAATATAATGGTATAATAAATTATATAATTTTACTAAACTTAAATAGAATTCTCAACATAAATAAAATTTTAATAATAAAAATATCAATTCAAATTAATAATTTCTTATTAAGAACTGGACCGATTAAATTGGTGGCGCACAATGCATGACCGTTACAGAGCCGATCGAAACTAAACTAAATGTGTCGGTTCTGTTATGATTTTATGATCCGATTTAGTTTTTAACACCCCTCATAAATTGAAAGACTCACAACTCAATCTGAAATAACTAAAATAGTGTCTAACTTGCTTGTTTAAATATTTGAATCTGCTTGCAAATCTCTGTGAATCTAGTTTAAAATTAGGATTATTACTAGTTTAAAATTATTGATTGTGAGAAGGTTTTAAAGCAGAGTTGATCAGATTGGTTTTCCAGGGAGTCGAATGCTTCTAGATATCAGTTTTAATCTATCAATATCAGTACGACTTAAGATCTCTCAGATTAGCAGGAATTTCTTATGGGAGAAATCTAGAGTCAATGTTGCATAGTCAACCTTATGCCTTCCCAAAGAGGAACGGGGCTTGGGCTTATGTGATCTTCAATCGTGGAACTTAGCCCTCTTCTCAAAAACTCTTTAGAATATTCACAAGAAAAAGAAAACTCTTTGATACCCATGGATCCAACACTATTACATCAAACATGACAACTTCTAGACCTATAAAGTTAGGCAGCAAACCTCTCCTCTCATGAAGAGACTCTCGCGAATTCACTAAAATTTAGAACAAAAAGCGGGATCAAAGGAAGCGCCACCATCAAACTAAAGGCCTAGAAATTATCTCCAAAACCAAAGGCTTATCGGAGATATATGATTTCTTTAGGCCATTGGCTCTGAAAAAACCATGGTTCAAGATAGTCTGGACAGCTGGCCCAACCCCAAAGCATGTCTTCATCATCTGGCTAGCAGGTCTCGACCGCCTTAGTACCAAAGTGAGGCTGAGCTTCTTGGGGATTAAAGCCTCATGTTCCTTCTGTGCAAACCATTTCGAATCCCCTTACATCTCTTCATCATGTGTCACTTCTCCTCCTCAGTTTGGTCAACGTCAAAGCGAAGTTTGGTTTTTTTGGGAGATGTCCTCCATAGCCAGCGATTTCAAATAATCAATCAAAGAGGGGAAAATGAAAAACACCAAGAAGGCTCTAACACTGAGGATCATTCTCTCCTCTTTGGTTTGTCACCTCTAGGCCACTTGCAACTCCTGCATTTTCGAGGGGAAATTTGAACACCCACACTTAGTTTTCAAAATTATAGAGCTTCATGTCTTCGAGCTATTGTACTCATATTTTCCAAGCATGCTAGCTAGGATAGAATCTCATGAAAGCTTTAGTCCTTCTGTTGGATCCAAGTAAGCTCTCTAGGTTTCTTTTAAATTTTCCTTAATTGTGCTCCTTTGTTGTTTTGTTGTTTTTGCATGTATATCATGACAGATTTGCTCACCAAAACTTTGGGTAGAATTGGATATGCAAGAGTGTTAATAGAGATTGACGTCTTCAAAGAATTGGTTAGAGAGGTAAAACTTTTAGATCAAAATGGAAAGGTCTTCACTCAAGTGACCACATTTGAAACTGAAGCCAACTATCTTACCCACTATTGTACAATTGGACACAAAACTTCTAGTTGTAAACTTATGGCCGAGGTTAACTCTGCTACATCCAAACCGGCCCTGCAGCATCTGTACCAATTATGGCCACTCCTCTTCCTCATCAGACCAAAGCTTAAACCCTCTTGCTTCTATTGAAATTAGATCTCAGGACAGGATGGTTGCCGAAAGCTCCATCTCCAAATCCCCAAAGTCTGATTATGAGGATTATTCTTCCTTCAAAATGGTAACCCAAACAAAGCAATCAAAGCATAAACAAAAAATACCATTGCCTGGGAATCGAAAATCCAACAGCAATCTGAAAATCCAAATCAAACTCTTGGTCCATCGGTGAACCCAGGTCCGTCCGATCTTGTTATCAAACTAGAGGAGCACAAATCAAAGGAGGCTGCCTCCCATGAAGCTCCCAAACCACGAAAGAAATCATCTATTGCCAAGTTGGACAATCTGGCTGGAGCCTTCACCATCCCGATCAACAATATGAAAATATCTTTTTGGAATATTAGGGGCTTCAATTTGCCCCTAAAGCAAAGTTAAGTAGCTCATCTCATAAGAAGATCCAGAATTGATGTTTTTTGTCTTCTTGAAACCAAGACATCCTCCGAGATCATTATTTAATTTTTCAGCAAGAGACTCACAGGATGAAAATTCTGCACAAATTTTGACCTTTACCCAATTCAATCCTATTGAATTTAGATATTATTGTTGTCGAAATAACTGGAATGCAAGCTAAAGTTATTCACTCACTCATCATATGCAAAATCAATAACTTATCCATGAGTGTCTCTTTTGTTTACGGCCTCCACTCAGTCTCTGACAGGAGAAGCCTATGAGATAGTATTGAAAATGCCAACCCGATCTCTTCCAAACCATGGCTTATTTTGGAGAACTTCAACATTGTCCTTTCACTTGACGAATGAAGAAGCGAAGTGAGAGTCTCTAATCGAGAAATGAAGGATTTTAGCATGATGTTCCAATATGGGACTCCTAGACCTCCCCTCCGCCAGATGTTTCTACACTTGGTCAAACGGGACAGTTTCGACCAAGCTTGACAGTGCTCTTGTGAATAACGATTAGATGGAAATTGCGTGCATGTCGCGACTCAATTTCTCTCTCCAAGTCTATCAGATCATACTCCATATATCGTCTCAATTTCCAGCTAGTTCACCCTGGCAAAATTCCATGAAAATTCTATAATATGTTAATAGAACACGACCAATTCCTAGCTATTGTGGGATTCATAGAGCAAGGGCATCAAGCAATTCATCTTAAGATCGAAGCTCAACAAACTGAAAAATGATCTTAAGATTCTCAATGAAAAAAACTTTTCATACATCTCAGCTAGAGCCAAAAAAGCTAAGAAAGATCTCCATGAAACACAACATAGATGCTTCTCGGCCTCCCCAGGGTCAAATCCTCAGTTAGTCCACCATGACCTGAGAAATAAGATGGTTCTTCTCACCAAAGCCGAGAAGATGTTCTATCAACATAAGGTTAAGTGCAAGTTTCTCTTGAAAAGTTACAATTCAACATAATTCTTCCACTCGCTTGTTAGAAGAAACAATAAGTATAATTTCATTGCTTATTTTGTCAAGGCTGATGGTTCGTCTACTGTCTTTCTTGCCCAAGGTTTAGATGAATTGATTGCCTATTTCAAAAACTTGTTGGGAAGTAAATCTGCTACCTTCCCATAGAAAGGAGCGTTGTTGAGGTTTGACCGCTGATTCACTCGGACCTTAGTGCAAAATTAATAGAGGCCATCTCTGTAGCGGAAATCACAAGAGCCCTCCATAGTATTGGTAACAACAAAGCTCTTGATCCCGATGATTTCTCTTCCAAGTTCTTCAAAGACTATTGAAAAATCATCGGGCATCTGTCTGTTAATGCGGTGCACAAGTTTTTCTCCTTGGGTATTTATTAAAGCAATGAAGTCATGTTCACATTTCCCTAATCCTGAAATCAAATCATGCGCAGAAGGCTAAGGTTTTTGGGCATATTTCTTGCTGGGCCGTTTTCTACAAAGTGATAGCGAAAATCGTTGTTAACACGCTATCATTAGCCCTAGATTCCATTATTGACCCCGCCCAAGCAGCCTTCAATAAAGATAGAAATATGACGGAAAATATACATCTCATCAAGAACTCCTAAGGAAATATAACACTTACAGAGTCTCTCCAAGGTGCTTTATTAAAGTTAACCTTTGGAAAACCTTTGATTCAGTTGACTAGACTTTCTTACAAGATATGCTTCTTCCCCTTGGGTTTCCATCCACATTTGTTGCCTCGATTATGGACTGTAACAGTACAACATCCTACTCGACTTCTATCAATGACAAGCTGAACAGTTTCTTCAAAGGTGCAAAGGGCGTCAGACAAGGAGATCTTCTCTCTCCATATCTTTTTGTCATATGCCTTGAGTACCTTTCTCGACTTATTCATCACCGACTCTCGAATTCTTACTTCAACTTCCACTCGATGTGCGATAAACAAAATATCACGCCCTTGAATTTTGCAGATGATCTTCTATTACTCTTGAGACGAAGAAGCTGCCTTTTCTCTATCTGGGGATTCTTCTCGCGGCTAAGAAGCTTAACTCTAACAGCTATGATGTTCACATTGACAAACTCAAAGGCTACATTGACCATTGGACTACTGTCACCTTGTCGTTTGCCGATAAAGCAGAGTTGATTAGATTGGTTCTCCAAGAAGTCAAATGCTTCTAGATATCAATCTTTAATCTATCAATATCAGTACGGCTTAAGATCTCCCAGATTAGCAGGAATTTCTTATGGGAGAAATCTAGAGTCAATGTTGCATAGTCAACCTTATGCCTTCCCAAAGAGGAACGGGGCTTGGGCTTCTGTGATCTTCAATCGTGGACCTTAGCCCTCTTCTCAAAAACTCTTTAGAATATTCACAAGAAAAAAGAAACTCTTTGATACCAATGGATCCAAGACTATTACATCAAGCATGATAACTTCTAGACCTAGAAAGTTAGACAGCAAACCTCTCCTCTCATGAAGAGACTCTCGCAAATTCACTAAAATTTAGAACAAAAAGCGGGATCAAAGGAAGCGCCACCATCAAACTAAAGGCCTAGAAATTATCTCCAAAACCAAAGGCTTATCGGAGATATATGATTTCTTTAGGCCATTGGCTCTGAAAAAACCATGGTTCAAGATAGTCTGGACAGCTGGCCCAACCCCAAAGCATGTCTTCATCATCTGGCTAGCAGGTCTCGACCGCCTTAGTACCAAAGTGAGGCTGAGCTTCTTGGGGATTAAAGCCTCATGTTCCTTCTGTGCAAACCATTTCGAATCCCCTTACATCTCTTCATCATGTGTCACTTCTCCTCCTCAGTTTGGTCAACGTCAAAGCGAAGTTTGGTTTTTTTGGGAGATGTCCTCCATAGCCAGCGATTTCAAATAATCAATCAAAGAGGGGAAAATGAAAAACACCAAGAAGGCTCTAACACTGAGGATCATTCTCTCCTCTTTGGTTTGTCACCTCTAGGCCACTTGCAACTCCTGCATTTTCGAGGGGAAATTTGAACACCCACACTTAGTTTTCAAAATTATAGAGCTTCATGTCTTCGAGCTATTGTACTCATATTTTCCAAGCATGCTAGCTAGGATAGAATCTCATGGAAGCTTTAGTCCTTCGGTTGGATCCAAGTAAGCTCTCTAGGTTTCTTTTACATTTTCCTTAATCGTGCTCCTTTGTTGTTTTGTTGTTTTTGCATGTATAGCACATCTTACTTTCTGTTAGGGATGAGAACATTACTTATATACAATATAAATATTATTTTTTAAAGCAATGTAACACTACACCACCAGCACACCTTTCATCTGGGTAGGTCATTACAATCAAGTCCACTTAAAGAGGCCTGACAACCTTGTCGATGTGGTCGACACACTTCTAGTAGAGACAAGACTCTAATACTATTTGTAACGTCATTCAGTGCTCTTAGTACATTATAATCCGCTTTGTAGTTGATCTGCGTTACAGATTTGCTCTTGTGTTTACATCCAAAATGCATTGCACTAGGTATGGAAGGGAATACTATTTATTTACAACACAATTATCCTTTTCTCAAGCGATGTGAGAATGCATAACCCGCACACCTTCTATTTGGGCAGGTCGTGACAGAGCTCTATAATTAAAGAGGCCCGACGTCTTTGTCAACATGGTCGGCACACTTTTGGTATGGACAAGGCTTGGATACCATTTGTAACGTCACTCTGGGCTCTTAGTACAATATTGTCCAATGCGAACTGAAGCTACTATCACGGATTTGTTCTTAGGTTGACACTCAAAACACGTTGTATTGGTTAGGAAAGGGAACACCAGTTATATACAACACAAATATAACTTTATCAAGAGATGCACACTCATTCCATCCGAGAAGGTCATCACAGTCCACTTTACTTAAAGAGGCCCGATGTCCTTGTGAGCACTGTCAACACACTTCTGGTAGGGACAAGACTTTGATACTATTTGTAACATCCATTCGTGCTCCCAGTACAATATTGACTGCTTTTGATCGAAGCCACTATCACAGATTTGATCTTCGCTTCACACCCAAAATGTGTTGTGTTGGGTTGGAAGAGAAACAAGACTTATGCGCAACACAAATATCATTTTCTCAAGCGATGTGAGATTCTATCATCTGCACACCTTTCATCCGAGTAGGTCATCATAATCCACTCTACTTAAAGAGGCTTGACATCTTTGTCGACACAGTCGACACACTTCTGGTAGGAACAAGTCTCTAATATGATTTGTAACGTCTCTAAATGCTTGTAGTATAATATTGTTCATTTTGTGCTGGATCTAGAAAGTTGGACAACAAACCTCTCCTCTCATGAAGAGACTCTTGCGAATTCGCTAAAATTTAGAACAAAAAGCGGGATCAAAAGAAGCGTCGCCATCAAACTAAAGGCCTAGAAATTATCTCCAAAACCAAAGGCCTATCAGAGATATATGATTTCTTGAGGCCCTCGGCTCTGAAAAAACCATGTTTCAAGATAGTCTGGACAACTAGCCAACCCTAAAGCATTCCTTCATCTTCTAGCTAGCAGGTCTCGACCGCCTTAGTACCAAAGTGAGGTTGAGCTTCTTGGGGATTAAAGCCTCATGTTCCTTCTGTGCAAACCATTTAGAATCCCCTTACATCTCTTCTTCATGTGTCACTTATTCTCCTCTGTTTGGTCAACCGTCAAATCGAAGTTTGATTTCTTTCGGCAAATGTCCTTCATAGCCAACGCTTTCAAATAATCAATCAAAGAGGTGGAAAAGAAAAACACCAAGAAGGCTCTAATACTGAGGATCATTCTCTCCTCTTTTGTTTATCACCTCTAGGCCACTCGCAACTCCTGCATTTTTAGCGGAAATTTGAACACCCAGACTTAGTTGTCAAAAGATAGAGTTTCATGTCTTCAAGCTATTGTACTCATATTTTCCAAGCATGCTAGCTAGGATAGAATCTCATGGAAGCTATTGTAAAAAAAATGAATTTTAATTGTTTCTTCTCCTCTTTGGTTGAAGCACTGCAGCAATAGAGATCCCAAATCCCTTTTTCTCCTTATGCTTATCGACACAGAACGACGTCTTTCAATAGGAGAAAATTTCCTATTTCAATATTTTTTTTTCTTTTTCCTAAATTGCAATTTTCACTTACTAAAATTGTAAACTCATTTGATACATCTATAAATCACCGATTCGATTTTTGAAAGCTTTCAACTTTGCTCGAATACTAATTATTGATAATCGAACGGCAGTAATCAGGGAAAAAACACAGAATACCGGGAGCACCAAGATATACATGGAAAACTCAAAATAAAAAAAAATCAAGAGCAGATGAGCAATTCACAAAAAAAACTCAAAGTACAATAAGTTTTATAACTCGAGCATTAATATATAAAGAATAAACTTAAAATCCTAATATTTTACATGCAGGATAATCTAACCTACTTAAAATTCGGGTTAGCAAATTTTAACACGATTCATACTAAATTTCTCGTCACAACTGGCTCCCTTCTTTGCATCCTTTCTTATGCTGTAAAAGCAATTTTGGTTGTGAACACAAAGTTGGAAGTAAGAGTTGTGTTGTACTTATAGCTCGTAAAAGTAAACTATACTTAGATTGAGGAATACTATAGCTCAACCTTTATCATTTATTGTCTCTTCAATTAGCTTGGCTAGATCAATAGCCTGATCCAAGGACTGAGGTTGCAATATGCGTATCTCCCATCTAATAATGTACTGGATCATCTAATGCCTACCGAAGACAAATGTCGATCGAATCAGGTATGATCGAATCAGGTATGCGACAAACCATAGAAGGAAAACGAGACTCGTCACTACCACAAATTTGGCAGGAATGACAAAATTAGAGGTGTGTTTTGTTTGTTTTTTATCCAACCAAATTGACCGAATCGATTTAGTTTGGACTTTGAAACTGTAGACGGATCCAAAACCAAAAATTAATTTTCCAACTCAACTAGAAAAGTTTTTGTTCTATTTAAGTTGGTTGGGATTTTTAATGTGTTTTAAATAATAATATTTTGCTTACAATTTTTAAATAATTTAGAATTTCAATTAGTTTTAATTGAAAAAAATAATAACTATTTTTAATAGAATGTTCTACTATATTTAATCGAACATCAGAAGATTACTATTTTTATTAGATTTTTACGGTTTAGTTTGACATCAATTATTTAGTTAAATTGATTTTTTCAAGTTGACCAAAAACTCGAAAAACAGATTTGAACCATTAATTAATAATAATAAATGATCCAATTGCAAAAAATATTCGTTTAACCAATTTACGTTATAGGTTGGATAGAGACATGTGAGTTAAGGGTGACGATCAAATCAGATTAGTTTTTAATTTAAAAAAATAATGAGATCAAAACTAAAAACAACCTAATTTTTTGTATAAGATTTAGTTCGAATTAACTATATAACGACTTGAGTTCAAATTCAATTTTACAGGAATCAGCCTATCGGGGATCGGGTAACCGATCAAATAAAAAATTGTAAAGAAATAATTGAATTTTTGTTTACTTGTTGTCGATGACCCACAAATTTGAATTTTACAAAACTGAATATGAACCCGAACTAAAATCAACTAAATATTTTGTGTTAGATTTGGATGGAATCAATTATTTAGTTTGTTTTAGTTTAGTGGTAAATTTATAAAACTCAAATCATTGAATAAGATCAATTTCCTATCAGAATCTTACTTGAAACAACAAGCCTACTTTGAATTGGTTTTGGTCACCAGTCCATGCCTAGACAGAATGAGGGTTAGAGCAGATAATCCAATTCTTAAATAGTTTGGGCTTTCTTGTCTAATTGTAGAATCCGGTCTCTTTGAATACAGTGAAATTCAATCAATCAAAACGTCCACGTAACGCAACTTGGCTGACGTGGAAGATGACGTCCACATTAGACGTGTCAACGAAGCAATCAGAGCGCAGAATCAAACCTTGTGACTGTACTCCTTCAATGGCAGCTCCTTTTTCCAATTCCCAGTCCTTCGTCCTCACTCCCGGCTGCCGACTCTTCCCTTCTGAGAAGCTTCTCTTCTGCTACTACCTCACTAGTAAGAACTCTAATACCCTCACGAATCCCGTTGACCATCGGGATTCTAGCGGCTATAGTTTGATCACAGAGCTGAACCTGTGATCAAGGAGGAGCAAGGAGGACGAAGGGTGGATATTGGAAAAGAAGGGGTAGAGTGAGGAACATCTCCCCCGACGGATTCAATGTGTTAGTTAACGATCATCCTGAGGTAATCAGGCAAAGGCTTTCTAGTTTTTTTTATGCTCCAGTCATCTGGTATATGCTGTATTCAGCAAGGGTTTGTAATTGAGTTGCAGGCGGTTCAATTTCTTGTTTACTGAGGCGTATGAATAAATAAACGTGTGTTGGAATGGCCCGCCAGAGAATGGTTTAAGTTTTCGTGCTGGAGAGAGCATTAGGGCTGTAGGTCCCGTGGCTAATTTGCATGACGGTCTTATAACTGATGGTGTTGATGCTCAAGCACATTCACTGGTATATTTACTGCAACTAATGTCCAGACATTGCCTTATTTTTCCTTGGTAAACGAAGCTGTTCAACTTAAGTGGGGTGATTTAGGTTTATTTTATTTTTGGGATTTTATAATTCTAATTCTCTATAGTGAGAGATAAAAAAAAATACAACTGATTTATTAACGTGGTTCGGCCCGACCTTTGTCTAAATATGCATTTCAGAGCTGCATTTTGAAGATTCATTTATTTCTCAACTTAGACAAAACTTCATTGACTCGGGTGTCTATCAAACTATTACGATGACTTTTCTTTTCAAAATACATCACATTTACTTCTTTTGACTTTTCTTTTAAAAAAGGTATCACTATAGCTTCACTATTTTTTGCTCGCAAAGTAAATATTTGAAATAACTGAATTACAATTTTATAATTTGCATAATTTCACATAATAAAATAAATTTCAAGTAAAAATATATGATGTGCGAGTGTAAATTTTGGCATCACTTCCGCGTCATTTTTCTCAAACTGAATATTTTTTTTCTTTGAGCTGGTCTTTCTTTATTTATAATTCTGGCTTGGGGAGGTTTTCAGTCGATCTTTGGGCAGTCCAATCGACCCTTTGGTGTTAGAGAAAAAATTCAATTAGTTGGTGTTTTGATCGATTATTTGTGATTTCGGTCGACTTTTTGTAATTTAGGTCAACTTTTTCTGTAGTTTCGTTTAAATTGTTTTTCGAAAAAAGCTTAAATGAAATTGAATATATTTAAACGAAAATGTTTTAAATATTAAATACTTTTTTTAAAAGTTATTTTTAATGAAAATAAATGATTAAATTTATCATAAAAATAATAAAAAACTTATTGGATACTCAATATGCAAAAAAGATATTTAATTAATTTAATGCATAAAAAGTGAGTCGACCATTTTCAAAAGATACAAAAAACTGAAACCTAGAAGGCTATTCAACTATCCATTTCAATCCAACTAGGTACAAAATCAAATAAATATTAATTACATTATATACCAATAAAAAGAGAACAAAGATATTTTAGTTAAGCTCTTTAACCAATGTCTGCATATGTTTGTTTGGACTATGCAAACTCGATTTTTTTTAAATATTTCACAAGATTGCTTTTAAAAACTACACAAGTAGTCAAGTAAGTTTTTTTAGTACTCAAACCTTTTTTGGGACTTTGAGGTGAACTTTAATTCCTTTCGAAACTCACACTTCATTTATACTTGATATTTTGATATTTTAAATTCAAAGTACATACAAATGATTTATGTCCAATGCAATTGCACCTATGACAAGTGTTGATATGATGAAAAAGTTCAAGTACGACTTCCTTTTGTGCTGTTAAAAGTTACATTTTGACTTCCTAATAGCATGTTCAAATTTTTTTTACCAGTTGCAAATTGGAGTACTATGTTATCCAATTTATCATTTTCTTTTTGTAAATTTATCAATTAATATTTAAAGAAAATGATAAAGTTGCATGCTTAAACTAATTTGAAATTAACATTTTTCAAGACATTAAACTCATTTTCCAAAGATATATACAAACTAGCATGCTTTAAAATCAAATGTTTATTCTCTTTTTCTATTTCTTATGTTTAACTCTAAGAAGATCAAAGTTAACCACAAATTCATTAAACATTTCTAAAAGTTTACTATCATTTTCACCAATATCGAAATCAAAATTGTTAAAAGAATCACTTACCTCATTTTCCTTGGTCATCTACCATACGTTGGCTACCTCCAGTTTGTGCGCATTTTCTTCTTTTAATTGACCATTTCATGACTCTTATTCTTTTGAAGGAACTTTCCGAAAGTCTTGTGATATGCATCAAGTCATCGTCACTTCCCTAAACCTCGGGGATTCGTCGTCCCTTTGACTTGATGATGTTTTTTGAGGGCATGTTCATTCCTTTGAGCAATCTCTTTTTACTTGAGACCTTATTTTCATTCACTCTTTTTGTTTTTTCATAAGTTATGAGGAAGCCAATGAATTCTTCAAGCTTGAGCATCTCGAGGTTCTTGCCTCTTGGATGGCTTTCACTTTCAGTTGTCATCCTCTTTCAGTTTTCAAATAATCTATACAAAACGACTTTAAACCACTAATAAGGTCAGTAAACCATAAAAACATAAGAGTTAATGATTTCATCCTTATTCATGCAAAAACATTTCATATTCATGCACTAACATACTCAATTTATTTATTTTATCTTGTTAGCGCCTTCGTGTGTATTTCTAAGTAAGTTTCATATAAAATATTTATTGCTTTCGTGTTTAAAATAAGACCATTTTTATCGTTTTCATCCAACTGAAGTAACACTTTAGAAACAATAGCACCACTTTCCGTTTTACTTGGTATATATAGTTCATTTTCAATAATATTTCAAATATCGAAATTCATAAATATAACAAATATTTTCATTGTAGTTTTCCCGTAAGCATAGTAATTTCTATCTAAATATGGTGGCCTAGTGATTGACTATCCTCTGCATGTATTTCGTTTGAGTATAAGTTAAAATATGTAAACCCAAGAAAATTAAATAAAAAATAAAATAAAATAGAAAACAAAATATCATTTTTTTATAAAAATCTTAACCATCTCTCTCTTCTCTCCCGAGAACCGAGCAACTTTCCCCCTCTTGTCCTCTCTTCTCTCCTCTGTAACGTCCTATCTCAATTGTCACTCTCTCTTAGGTCTTGGCCAAAACAGAATGATACAAAACTCACGATTCTAAGCATCAAATCTACTATTTTTCGCCTCTACATAACCAAGGTAATCTCTCCACAAATCTATCATTTCTTTCATACCATTTTGTGGCTCCACCTGCAAAAATCGAATGTCTGCCTTGAGTAAACTGATCTTGCATCTTCATTTTCATTGACAGTTTTCACGATCAGTGTTTGTAGGTAAGATTTGATAAGGGAATTTCTCTCATTTTCACTATTACTATCAACTGAGATTCGAATCTAAATAGAAAAACATTATCATGTATTAAAAAGAAGCTATTTGATTTGAGTGAACATAGATTCTTTCAAATGTAATTGTGATTTAACATGGTAGACACCTGCTACCTATTTAAACTGATATTAAATTGTTTAGAAAAATAGAAAATTTGGGTTGTTTGAAAAGAGGTCAAGTAAAAGATTTTCCTTTAATGTTGCTAAGAAATATGAAAACCTAATTTATTTTGTAATAAATTATTAGGTCCAAAACTTTAGAGTTTGTAGAGAAATTACTCTTGAAGTTCATTAGAACAAACTATGATTTTGGTTTCGGTATATGAATTAAGGTTGGGTTTTAATTCTGTTTAGTATGATATGAATTCTCGTATTCTATTTTATATTATATGAATATTTTTTTGAAGTTGCTAAAATGAGCATATCATTAATTTATTTATTAATTCACCATGCATAATTGGTATTAGGAAAGTGGAATACTGTCTTCTTGGATTTTGAATCTCTAAACTTGATTAGGATATTTTAAGCTACTACCACCTAAGTGTTGATTATTTTGGCTAGTACCACCTAAGTGTAATTCAAACATTGTATTTGATAATTATATTATTTATAAATTTATTAATATGTTCATCTTCGTATTTTGTTTTGGATTAGTTGACCATTAAATTTAAAACTATTGTTCTATTGGCTTTAAAAGATTTTAAAGCAATCAATTATTTTTTATGATAACTATGTTAATTATGTATGAAAGATAAAATCAAATACGTCTCAATGCTTAAAGAAGTGCTGCAGAATTAGAAGCTCAATATGTCGACCGCACGGATAACAGAAGAATTAGAAGTGTCGAAGAAGCAACTTATGTCGACAGGTAAGAAGTT
>QAOC01023401.1:0-36732 GCA_003255005.1 Begonia fuchsioides | reverse complement strand
CCCCCCCCCCCCACTTAGGTTAAACACGATCCTACATGTTCAACTTGAGTAGTCAGCTCACCTCAGTTTACACATTTTTTTCAAGTAGTGTTCAGGACGATCGTTAGTATTTCATTCAATAGTGAATTTAGGAAAAAAACTAGTCTTTTATTGAAATTTTATTTTTCCCAAGCAAATTTATCTTGAAACTTTAAGGTTGATATTGTAGTTTTATTAAGATTTAGCTTGTTTGACTTTATTAAAATAATGTTATCTGAATGTATCAATTGAGCCTAAGCAATGATAATGCATAACTCTTCCGCTATTTATCAAATTTAATTCAAACGCAAAAGAGTTGTGAGATCCGTTCTATTTTGGGCCGAATCTTTCATCATTTTGTCGCGGGCTCCTTTCGGGTAGTGAAAATATTTATCACGCAACAAAATATTTTCAAACAATCACAATCAAACAATCACAATCAAATCAAATAAAAAAATAATACCAAAAGCAATTAAAATTTGCTCCGATATCAATTATATGACCAATTTTCAACTTAAGAGAGGGAGTGGAGAACTTAAGTTTACTAATTTTTTCATGATTTTATAATTCAAATTATGTAAGTGATATTTTTCATAAAAATAAGGAAAAAGAAAAAAAAATATTTGATTTGTTAATGCGGTTCACCTCAATCTTTGCCTCCGTCTATATTCGAAGACTACACCTTGAAGATTCTATTATCTCTCAACCTCGAGAAAACTTGATTGATTTTTACATGTCAATCAACCGTTACAATGACTCTTATTTTTGAAAGGGTCATCCTTACTACTCTTGATTCTCGGAAAATAAACACTCAGAAATAATCAGGTTACGATTTTACAATTTGCACAATCTCACACAATAAAAGTAAATCTCAAGTGAAAATATATCGCGTGTGGGTGTGAAATTCGTATCGTTTCTGCGTCATT
The DNA here is from genome assembly GCA_003255005.1 of Begonia fuchsioides. Classification (NCBI taxonomy): domain Eukaryota; kingdom Viridiplantae; phylum Streptophyta; class Magnoliopsida; order Cucurbitales; family Begoniaceae; genus Begonia; species Begonia fuchsioides. The sequence continues at coordinate 35,788 of QAOC01023401.1, read as the reverse complement.
TTTCTCCGGCCGAATTCTTGGCTGCTTTGAGTGCTCCTTCTTCTTTTTATAATTTTGACTTCAAGGAGGTTTTTGGTTAACCCTTTCGACTAGTTGTTTGATAGAAAATTTGACGCGCTGGAGATCTATCGACCTTTTGTGATTTCACTCGATCTTTGTGAATTCGATCAACCATTCTGTGATTTCAGTCGACTCTTTTAGAGGCTTAACTCTAGGTAGTTTCGACATACCCTTGATATAGTAAGGGTTGACACTTTTTGCAATTTTTATATAATTGTTTTCTAAAAATAGTTCAAACGAATTTCGATTCAAATGAAAGTGAAAACACTTGAGCACAGACGTTAAAAATATTAAATACCTATTTTAAATGATATTTTTGATGAAAAATAAATAATTAAATTTATCATAAAAAATAATTAAAAAAATAATTGGATATTCAATAATTCAATAAAAGCTAATGTCAAGTGGATTATTTCCATTATTACTATTGAATAAAAATGCAATGTTGCTTGAAGTGTACTAAAATTCAAAGACCTAATTGACACATTAAACTATAGACTTTATTATCAGGAATGAAAACCATTATATTATTCTTTTTTATAAGAGTAATGTTAAGTTTATCTTTTTAACATATTCTTATATTGTACACGTTGATGTGTCAGTTTGTGATTGATTTAGTTAAAATATATTTAATGTATTATAATTAAAATAATTATTTATAATATTTATTGGACAAATTACAATCTGACACGTCAACATGTACAATAAAATGATATGTTAAGAAGATAAACATAATTTTATTTTTTTTATAATAAGTAAATATGTAGCAGTTTATGTAAAAAAGAACTTAGTAAAAGAACCTAATAGAATTGCAGCTATTGCCCAGTGCTAGGTGATTTGAGATAGTTCAAATGCACGTTCACCTTATATATTTTTGGCTTAATTTTTTTTTACTAAATACCAATTATATTTAATGTATAGTTGTCTTCTTTATTCTTTTTCTAAGTTCAAATAGAGTCTTTTCTGTCTGATGGGTGGTGAACAGGGTTAGGAGTAGCTTGACCGATTCGATCAGATTTTATTCTGAAATAGAATCGTAAGTAGAACTCATGGTTTCATATTTTTACAACCGACACCAGAATTAACAGTTTTAATATGATTTTATTTTATATTTAAAAAAATTCAAATATAATAATAAAATATGTTTTTTATTATATTTGTCTGTTTTAAAGTAATTGAGCGAGTTTATAATTAATTTTAAAATTTATATCGGATATTATTAGGGCTTGAATCAAGTTTTACTTGATTTTAGAACTTTTTTGAGTCACGGTGCCAATTTCGATTTTACGATTTTTTACTCATAAAAATCAACACTGATTCATAAATCACAGTTGTTTAAAAATTAAAATAAAAAAATATTATACCGATACTTCTAATCTAATTTATAATTTTAGCCTGGTTTTGTCCACCCAAAACAGCTCTTACACGTCTGCGGCTACTGAAAGCAGCAGTCCATTACATAAAACTTGATGTTCGATTTGATGTTAGTTTTCGATCCCGTTTTGAAGCCTGGTTTCTTGTGGGCTTTTTTGAGGCCCAAGCTATGCTGATGGGCCGACGGCAATGGTGTCTTTTGTTTCTAATAAATGGCGTTGCTGTAAACTGTTAAAGGCAAAGCTCTAGTCTCCAGTGCCTACCCCTTCGTCTCCCTCTCTCCAACCTATGGCTCTTCCCCATTCTCATCAACCCTATCAGTCGCAACAGCAGCCACGCCCATCCTTATCCTTCAGGTTGGAAACTGAGGATCTGCAATTTTGTCCTCAAATCGTTCCCTGTTTCGCCTTCTTTGTTGATTTCTTTTCGTTTCTCTAAACTCAGGAACTTGTACGGTGCCGAGGCCCAGATTTCCCCACCAGCTGCCTACTGCAATTTCACTACTCCTCAGGATAAGGCTCAGCATCCTCCTTATGTACCCCCATGTAATTTTTCTCTTCTTCATCCTTTGTATTCCTTTGTTTTTTAACGTCGGGTTCGTTATTTTGTAAAGCTTCACCGTCAAAGGTATTTTCTATTTAACCAAAGTATTTATACAAGTAAATGTAAACTGAATAAAACCGAATAATAACTATTTTGTAACTACTTTACTAATACGTCAATATATTTCAACCATTGAAAAGAAAGATTTTACATTTTTCAGTTTCAAAGGGTTTAAAACTGATAAATCATCCCCTGAAAAACCAGATTGAGTTGCGGACGAGCTGTACAGTAATCTATGTCAGATTTTGTGTACCAATCCGTCATGGATTGAGCTTTATTTTTTTTTGCTAGTACTCCCCTATGCGCGATTCATACAAGTCTGATATCTTGGTGCTTTCGTGCATTTACTATCATTTCAGTTCACGTTGTTGGGTTGGCACCTGGTCCAATTCCGGTTGCAGATGGTAGTGATGGAGTTGCTGATTTACAATGGAGCTATGGCTTAGTACCTAACAAGAAAAGACTGAAGGAACAAGAATTCTTGGAGACCAACTCTCCAATTTCATCGCCAGATTTTTTGCAGGTAAGATCAGTGTCCACTGGACTTGGATTGTCGCTACACAATTCTCGTTTGATTTCTAATTGCGACACCACTCTGATCTCACTCATTGGAGAAGAAATCAATTATGAACTACAACGGCAGGATGCAGAAATAGCTAGATTTCTCAAAGCACAGGTTTGGATTTCTATAAAGATCTTGTAAAGTGAATATTAATGTGGTCGTTTCCTTTACATATACAAAATTAGTAATAGATCGGTTTATGCAGACAGTTCTTAATTTTGATATAGCAAATCTTCTAATGATGCTATCTGTCTGTCTTTGTCATCAATGATCCAACTTTGAATTTTTAGCAGTATGAACTGCATTAGATTTTGGTTCTGAAGTTTCTGTCTAATTTGCTTAGGCTTAGAATTTATTAATGTATGTTCCTTAACTCTTTCAACTTGGTTCCTACCTTTCTTTGGATGGAGCGTTAAATATTGGTGTTCAAACATAGTTATAGATAGATTTATCCCATGCACTGGACTATCTCATGAATTCTGATGCCCTATTATATAAATTTCTCTTACTAATGAACTGTTCTTTGTTTCTCTGGCTCTGTCCTCTGTTTGACAGCGTTATTTAAGTGTACTGCATCATTTTGTTTTTCATATCACTACCTAGGGTGAGAGGCTGCATCAAACTATATTAGACAAAGTTCAAGCTGCTCAGCTTCAGACCATTGCATTTATGGAAGAAAGAATATCTCAGAAACTACGTGTAAAACAAGCTGAATTGGAGAGCATTGATGAAAAGAATATATTGCTTGAAGAAAGAATGGAGCAGTTGACTGCAGAAGCAAATGCTTGGCAACAGCGTGCTCGACTCAATGAGAGCATGATTGCGACCCTCAAGCGTAATCTTCAAGTATTTGCTCAAAGCCGAGACAGTAAGGAAGGATGTGGTGATAGTGAGGTAGATGACACAACTTCTTGCTGTAATGGCCGTTCAATCGACTTTCACCTTCTTTGCAAGGAAAACAATACCATGAAGGAGTCGTTGATTTGTAAGGTTTGTAGAGTTAATGAGGTTTGCATGCTTCTTGTTCCTTGTCATCATCTATGTCTGTGCAAGAACTGTGAAAGCAAACTTAGTTTTTGCCCACTTTGCCAATCTTCTAAATCATTTAGCATGGAGGTGTACATATAAAACACTATGTGGAAAATACTGCACTTCTTGAATGTAAACGCTCTATTGTTAGCACTTTAGCATTTTGGTTAGACTGACAGGGTTGCTCTTGTACGATATGAACTTCCATGAATTAAGATAATTATTTATCTTCCTATAATGTATTTTAAGAAGACTATCATTATATTAGGAAACTTGTTCTCATTTGTTTAGATCTATTTTAGTTCTTGAAATTATTTTTAAGATTTAAGTTTGATTCTTGCTTGAGTTCCATTTTTTCCTCTGTTCTGGTGACTTGCTTTTACCTTTTACTGACTTATATCTAGTTTCAAACAGTAAACAAAGAAATATCTTCATGCACGGTGGTCTGGTACGTCTAATCATGACATCAATCTTATTATGTTGAGCATTGACACCCTGTTTTCTTCAACCGAAATCATTATCAACTGAAATTCAAGCAAGTTTAGGAGGATCCCAAGTGGACCTGATGAGCCGATGCAAAAAGTGGGGTAAGTTTTTTTATTATTTACTATGAAATATGCTAATAGGAACTGTAAAAGCTTATGATGAAGTTGTTTATCAAGGGTGTGATTATTTAGTTAGTAAGGTCTGCAGTTTCCTACGACACTCCTTGGGAAACTGGGTGGTTGAATCTTGTGAACGAAGCTTTCTTTTGGGTTTTGTAGGAGGCCTAGACTAAAAAGTGGTTTCGAAAAGCAGTGTTTTTGCTTACTATTTAACAGTCGTTGCTATTACGATTTCAACCCCACTTTCAAAAGTAGTTTTCTGCACAAGTCAAACTTGGTTCTCAAACGACTCATTATTTGGGCTAGCTTGAGCCTTGAGTAGTTTGAACTGAATAGCTTTTACTATACATGTTTCGTTTTTCAAAAACTAATTAACTTGTGATTGATAAGTCTTTTACTTGTATTACTTGTAAAAACGACTTCTGAAAACTCTTTTTTTTCAGGATTGGGAAGAAACACACCGGGTCAATCATAGAAGCGTCTTCGTGGTCCCTATAAAGCTGTAGTTTTCATCTTGCTGGTACGTCAAGTGTTCTTTCCACATGGCGTCAGAGAGAGTTGGGTTGGACTTTTATCTCTCAAAAGAAAAGATGCAGCTTTCGAACATTGAGTCTTGACTAACATTATGAAAAAAGAAGAGAACTTTGGAGCCGGGTTAGTCAAGAATTAAAAGAATAGAACTTTGGAGATGGAGCCCCATTTTTTAATCAGACATCTTTGGCTCCACAGTATTAAAAGAAGAGAACTTGATCATGAAAAAAGAACGTGATCTTACAGCTTTTCTTTCTTCCCACTTCTCAAACCCTAATTTCGACCCAAACCCCTTCACTATCCACAGAAACAAGATATAAGCCTGGTGCTAACAGCTGACAGTTCATCACCAAAAAAATATTTTTGTTATATTTTAATATGTCAATTAAATTAAATTTAATATATTATTATTAAAATAATTATTTATTATATTTATTAAAATAATTATAATTTGACTAGAAGATAAATTTAGTATTATATTATTCACTTTAATTTAATTAAAGTTCAAATCTATGTGTGATTTGGACGGTTATTAATGTTCGATTAGGTGCCGGAGAAGTGGGATATGTCCGATTTGGGAATACATCAGAGCTTAAGAACATAAGTTGCAGAAGGCAAATGCTGATTGTCCGTGCACATTTGTACAATTCTGTTAAGCCACCTAGCCTGGACCGTCTTTGTTTGAGAAATTGAACGGAAGAGTTCAGACAACTCCGGCAGCATCTGCTCTTCCCGAACATGTCAACATGGGTCGGAAATAGACATCTTCTAAGAGAGTGAGAGAGAGAGAGAGGATCTGGCGTGGAGCCTTTGATCTCTTTCGTCTTTCTCCATCATGCAGTGACAGAGGAGGGTGTCTTCTATCATCTAACAAAGATGCTTCTGCGCTTTCAGCCCCCCACTCGTTTCACCATTCGAGCTTCTGACACTTTCCCACTTCATCGTATTTCTCATCGGAAACACCAAACTATTCCCATAATTCCTCGATTTCTCCCTCGAAACATTCATTATAGGATATTTTATAACCCACAAGATTTCGCGTAGATCCGAGCTATAAACCAGCAGGAAAAGAAATCACTTCAGCTTACATGGTTCATGGTTTCATTCTCTAACTTGATCGCAAGGATTACACAGATAGATGAGGGGATCTAGATTGCCCTTTTTAAAATTATTTTTTCTGCTACTTGTTGGGATGGGCGAACTCAATGCAGTGTTCTTAGAAACTGGCATGCACCCATGACCCATGGATAGGGGAGAGGGTTACAGAGAAGAATATATTATTATTTTGGAGTATATCAAGACGTAAATCAAGAAAAAAGCGTCCCCATGAATCATGTATAAACTCTGAGGCCCAGCAATGAGATTGCAGAGATAATGTGTAATGCCAAGAAATCGAAGAAGAAGCCAAAGGAAAAGTGGAAGATTTTTTTAATATGAATCTTTCACCAATAATTACAATAAATTGGAGTACAGCATATCTAATAAAACATAGGTGATATTCCTTTTTATTAGTGTCATAAATATATTTAATAATTATTTTAATTATATTACATTAAATACATTTGAACTATACCAACCACAATTTGACACATTAAAGTGTACAATAAGAACGTATGATTACTCATAAAGCATTGTGGAGAATGTGTAACACAATGCCAATGAACTAATTAAGGATAACAGTGTCATGTTTACATTACATACATCGTTGTTCACGTACAACAGAAATCACCGGCTAATTTGTGTGATCTTAACCTGTTTAAGCTTTGTAAATGCTTATGCACTATTAACTATTAGCTATGATTCAAACCACAATCTCACTCAGTGGTATATTGGCAGTGTGTTCTAATATCTAACGAGGGGATGATCAAGAGGAGCGTGTACAGATGAGATATGAGATTTTGAACAATGATATGTATTTCTTCTTTAACTATCTAAGTTTATTTATAAACTTAAAGAATAATGATCAAAAACATAAATAGCCAACAAATAGACTAGAAGACAGACGAAAACCATTATGAGTGGAGTTTTCACCTTGAGTAGGTCTAATTTATGTATTTTTTTGTCGGGTTTGTGAAATGCGATTGACCCAAGCACAGCAATTACAATAATTTCAAAGCAATCTGATTCAAATCATGACAGCTGTAGTTGTAGAAACATGCAACCATTGGCCTATTTTTTAATGCAGCTCACTATTTCTAACCGGGTATAAATGTTATCATGTTATAGGGAACAGTGAGAAATAAATAAAAGATAAAAAATTACTATAACCTACTAGGCAAATAATCCAAGCACTTGGAGAATTCCCCGGATAGGAATATTTGCCATGGACAAGAAGCAGCTAGAAAGAGATGGAGAGAGAGAGAGAGAGAGAGAGAGAGAGAGAGAGAGAGAGAGAGAGAGAGAAGAGAGAGGGTAACATGGGTAGCCATTGGAGCAGCTTAAGGTAGAGTCTAGGGAGAGAAGAAGAAGAAGAAATAGATGGAAGAAATGACGTCAGATAGTTCAGGCTTCCAAAGGGTCAACACGTAGATCGATGTCTGCTTTAACCTAATATATCTGGAGCTGGTTAATGGGTTTTGGATTATGAAAAAACAAATTATGAGATTTTTAAACTCGGAGACTGTGTTTGAGTTCGTGCCTCACGAAACTACAGAAACCTACAGATTGGAAAATATGAAAAGAGACGCTCGTTTGACGTGAAGTATGAACTCTTACATGAATCTTCCTCTGAAAAACATCAAATGAAGATGCTTGACCTAAATGCCCCGCTTTCAGCTTTTCCATGGAAAAAGCTTCACTCTTTCCTATTCCTCAAAAGATGCTCATAAAAAACATTTTCATTCTCGCCCATTTGCTTTGCTTGCTTCTTTAAATTAAGGTTAATTGAGCTAGCTTTAATGGCGAAAGAGCCTTTCGGCTGAGTAAAAGATAGAAACAAGAAAACAGTGAGGGTTTCTGCAGGGCATTCCACAGCCAATTCTTGAAGACGGCGTAGCTTATCACTTGCTTGATTTTCAAGTGGGTGTGCCGTGTGTGCGAGCTAAATGTGTGTGAGAGAGAGAGAGTCACGGGTTTGTCTTGAAATGCCCTTATTTCACTGTTCTAGAGAGAGACATATTCTCTCTCTTCCCGAAACACAGAAGGGAAAGGGTTCCCTAATAAGCATTTAAATATCTATCAGAATAATAACCCATCACGTCTTCTTCCAGTTCATATACTCTCTCTCTCTCTCTGGATTCACTCATTGATTTCGAATCCTGCTTCATTTTCTTTGTTCTGTCTTTCTTTCTTACTAATAAGCGAGCTTTTCTGTTTCATTTGATCATCTCTGCAATGGCGATGGTGCTGGAAAACAGCGAAAGTATCCTCCTTTCCCTAGACTCGATCAAATCAGTTCCTGCTCCATTTCTGACAAAAACTTATCAGCTCGTCGACGATCCCTCTTCAGATCACATTGTGTCGTGGGGAGAAGACGACGCCACTTTCATCGTCTGGCGGCCACCGGAATTCGCTCGCGATCTTTTACCAAACTACTTTAAGCACAACAACTTCTCTAGCTTCGTTCGCCAACTCAATACTTACGTATAATTCATGAATCCTTCTCGACCCTTGTAGAATCAATGAAAAAAACCTTTCTTTTCACTGATTATCTTTGTTTGTTTTGCGGTGTTTCAAAAATTAGGGTTTCAGAAAGATTGTACCAGACAGATGGGAGTTTGCCAATGAGTTTTTCAGAAGAGGAGAGAAGCATTTGCTATGTGAAATCCATAGGAGAAAAACGGCTCAGCCACAAATACCCATCAACCACCAGCTCTACCATTCTCCTCTCGGCGGCAACAGTCAGAGTTTCTTCCCATTTCCAAACCGGCTCACCGAGTCTCCCTCTGACTCGGACGACCCAGCAGCCAATGGGAGCGAGTCTCCGCCATCTGCTTCCTCTCCGAGAGGAAACTATGAAGGGTTGTCATTCTTCGGAGGTAAGAATCACAAAAACAATACTTCCATTGTAGCTCTGTCAGAGGACAATGAGAGACTCAGACGAAGCAACTCAGTTTTAATGTCTGAACTCGCCCATATGAAAAGACTTTACAATGACATTATTTTTTTTGTTCAAAACCATGTGAAGCCTGTTTCTCCAAGCGTTTCCTACTCTTCTTCTTTTCTTGATCATCCTCAAAAGCTTTCGAACCAGCTTTTTGGGCATCATTCTTCTAACCCTAAAGAAGCTTTTTCATTCCATTTGGTTAACTCTCCTGAAACTACTTCAAAGAGCTCCATCACCATTCTCGACGATGAACCCACAAGGCATTGCTTTCAAACCAAGCTGTTTGGTGTGTCGCTTCAGTCCAAGAAAAGACTGCACCCAGAATATGGCTATGGCCAGACCAGTACAGACACTATCAAGGCTCGGTTCTTCGCGGATCAAGAAGATTTATTGCTTAATCTGATGCCTTCTTCCTCGTAACGATTCACTCAAATCTCACATCCATAAAAACTGAAAGTATCCCCCCTCTCTCTTGTTCTAGTTTTTCTCTTGGATATGGCAATATGGTACTGCATTCTTACAGTAACACTTATTTGCAGGCGAACTTCAGTTAGAGCGAGAAGAAAGCAAGTTCAAAGGGAATGCGATCTATATTAACAGTTGATTTTCATTCATAAAGACTTATTACCAGATCCTTTTTCTAATCTTCGTCTCCCCTTTGTCTTTGCTGTGTTTTCTCCGATGTGATCCCTGGATGTTTCAGTCACTAACGTGCCAAAGGTAAGAGAGTAGCCACAATAGCTGTTTTCTGGGAGCCTTTGTGTACTGAGTCCAAACATCTCTACCTCTTTTTCAACTGTTCTATTCAATATGGATACAGTACAAGCATGACTAGTACACATTCCAACTTTATTGGTAAACCTTATAGAAAACTGACAGCAGATGAATAATGGCTCCTGCAAGTCCTGCTCATAATTAGCATTGTTGTAGTTTTCAATCACTTGATTTAGTCGAGAGATGACCTGAATCATTATCTCTCTTGATCTTTGTTTCTTAGATTCGATAAGGACAGTCAAAAACTAGATTTTCAGACTCGCTGGGACCAAAACAAGTGGGTCTCGTTTCCTGGAAGAGAAATGAGTCAAGGATCATACTTTAAACAACTGCCTTTTACTAATGAGCAATACTTTTGTTAAGATATTACATATATCATCAAATTATCTAATACCCACATAATTTATGGAGAAATAGATATCTTAAGTTCGATATTCAGCAAAAAAACAATACTAAAAAATATCATGTAAGGACTAAAGAAAATAAATATGACATACATATAAAGAAAATGATAAGATAATATATAAATAATTAAATTATTTTCTATTCTCAAACTCATTTTTGAGATAATTGATAATTAGTCGATTTCCGCCTCATCATCTCATGTTGGGGCTTTCTTCATACCTAGCTACCTTTTTACAGGGATGTACAACCTAAACCAACTCACAGCCTTGATCCTAACTTGCAACATTTGGCTCGGGTTGCACTACTTAAAAAATTATTTTTTTAATTTTGGGTCAATTTTAATTATCGATAAACGAGTTTGAGTCAATTTTTAGGTTTTCTTGCTAACAAAAAATGCCGATTCAACCTGATAATTAATATTAAATTAAAATATAAAAGTGAAAAATGTAATAATAGTTTTTATTTACTTTTCAAAGTTCTTACTATTTATTGTAAAAAATTCTAATCTTTACTTACTTTTTCAAAATTTTAAATTAAAAATAATAGAAAAAATAAATTAAAACCATATTATTTTGATAATTGAAATCAAAATATTATTACGAAAAATAAATTGAAAAAAACCACAACCGACCCAAACCAGACCAAAATCTTTTGGGTCAGTCGTAAATTTGATTTTAGATTTTGAGTTAGGTTTTGGTTCGACACTCCAAACTTAAATCCAAATAGGTTGGTTCGATTAGTTAAAAAATCGATCTAAATTGACTCATGTTCATCCCTACCTTCGTAGCAAAAATGCCCGATATAAAGATGAGTCTTCTAAGAACAATATAACATATTCAGCGACTTTTTAGGATTCTAACAATTTCTTGATGTATGTGTTGTTAAACTTTGTTAGAAGCGGTCATAAACATTGCCCAGGTTTACTCACTGTTTTCATGCTTAGAAGTTGAGATCACTGTCTCCATACGAACTAGTAATTTGGAGGTCCAGTGATTAGGCTTCTAACGGCGAGGAACCGAATCAGATCAACCGAATCAGATCATATAGATATCCCTTCAACACAACATAGGTCATCAAAAGAATCTCGGAGGCCGACCAAAGCACGAAAGCCAGAATCTTTCAGAAAATGAATTCCTATTCGAAGAGTGCATAACCGCATGGATAAACTAACACTAACCCGTCCATTTGGGATCCAATTTTAATTTTCACTGAGAGGTATGGGGGAGGAATTTGAATGTAATGATATCGATTCATACAGATAGAGAAGAAAAAGTATATTCAATGACACTCATGTAAGTAAAAATGCTATTTTTTTACTTTGGAAACTTCTTTAGTAGATGATATTAATTCAGTTCTAGAATGGATTTTATCCCTGGATCAGTTATAAATATTCATTTGATTGTTCTCTGTTTCTCAGTAGCTTGATGTTAATTGTCTGAATCATTTGGGATTTAACTGTTAAGAGCCACTTGCATGAATTGATTGCAGTGTCCTGTCATTAATTACCCTTTGATCTTTGCTCTGCCTATCATTATCATTCTCATTCTCAAGAAAAATTGACCAGGAAATGTGTCCTGTGCTTGATTGAAAAGCTGGATGCATGGAGCTGCTGAATCTGGGATCTGTTTTTTAACCCAAGTTGTCGGAGCTGATAGAAGAGCGAAGATGTTTTAGTTCCTAAAAAGAAAATCTTTCAGCCATCTGCATACGACTTTCTCGATCCATGTTGTATGGGTTGAACATCTTTTAGTGGGTCTGAAACGAGATCCTTGCTGTGATCCTGAGAGGCATGACCAAGAACCAAAACTGGGATGTTTTTCTTTCCTTTTTTTTGGATTGATCCTAATTCATGGCCCCAAAGAGATTGAAATTTTAGGAATTCGTGTTTTTCTTATTTTTATCGTCAATTTTATAAATGATTCTTAGTTTTGTTTGCTGAGAAGGATCACACATTCACGTGGGTTGTGTGACGACGACACCTACCTACGAATCCCGGACGCCCTGCTCATCTAATCAATTCTTCCCTACCAACCGTCTCTCCATCCACTGGATAAATCGTCGTGGTTGCAGCTCTATGAGATCTTCGCTTTCTTTTTCGATCGCTTTCTGAGGAAGATCGTCCGCCATGGCTGGTTCCGCCGCTTCTCAGCTCAAGTCCGACGCTTTGCTCGATCAGATGAAGCACCACCTCGCCACTGACGCCGGAAAAGAACTCATCCAGAAGATTGGCCTTGTCTATCAGATTAATATTGCTCCTAAGGTTTTCTTCTCCCTGCTTTCCTTTTTTTTTCGCTAATGACAGTCACAATCTGGGGCTTTTCTTTTGCAGAAAATTGGGGCTGACGAGGTGACTTACACTGTTGATCTCAAGAAAGGGGAAGTGAGAAAAGGTAAGGGTCCTGATTACTCAATATCCTCGAATTCAGCCTCTCGAATTAGCGAAAGCAAACAAATCGCGTGTAATTTCTTCAGATTTCTGTATGTATGATCTATGATCTGGCAAGAATCCAACCCAGATGAAGATTTGATGGAATGATTGGTTTTTTGTCAGGGCCATACGAAGGTGGACAGCCAGACGCCACCTTTTCTTTCAAGGATGAAGATTTTATGAAAGTTGCGCTGGGGCAAATGAATCCCCAGATAGCTTTCATGAGGCGTGTTTTTTCTCTTGCTTTGCATGAATCTATTTGTTCTTTCTTTCTCAGTCTGAAGTTTTTGTCTGGTTCAGGGGTATGATGAAGATCAAGGGGAGTCTAAGTGCAGCCCAGAAATTCACTCCCGACATTTTCCCCAAGCCTTCAAAGATGTGACAGGGATGGATAAGCTTCTTGTCTGAATCATCCGCCATAGATTTGTGTAACTGCTCCGTCTTTTTAGCCACCCTTCACCTTTCCATGCAAACTTTCTGTTCACGAGGACATGTTTTCGTTTGTTGCTAAAAGTCAAGATGAAAACCATCGCTTCTATGTTGTTGGATGATTTTTCTTGAATTATAACTTGGTCTTTCGATGATTAGTTATGAAAGCAGGATTAACAGTTCGCACGGCTAATTAAGAACATCGATTGGCTGGAGCTCCGGCAAACTAATTTCTAAGCACTCATGGTGCCACTCCTGGTAGAACTCTTAATCCGGTTTTGTCCAAGTTTGCGGAAATTCTATGAACTGTGATCCTCCCGAACAAATCAAAAAGCACAAACAATCTTCATAGGGGAAAAATGAGGACCATAATCATTTGAAAAAAATGTACTTTCTTTCAACAATTAAAAAATAACGACCAGAGCGTAGAGAGTTTCAAGGAAACACGTTCAAAGCCATCAGGACCAAAACCGCGGGAGCTCGGCGCAGAATATTAGGAATTTCGATATCCTGGCCGAGCGAAGGACGTTGATCCAAACTTTGATCAATTATATATCGTCAAATAGTTCCTTTCAAGGACATTGTAAATGAAACCATGTTTAATCATTTGACCTGTTCAAAGGTTCTTAAGATGTTCATCACGCGGACATCTAAGCATAGCTCGAGCTTCAGAGAGGATGGTTGTGTTTGAGATTTCTTTATTAGAGAGAGAGAGAAGGGTTGGGTCCAAAATTTGGACAAAGCAGAAGTCAATGTCCATTCTATTGCGTCTTTCTTAGTTATTATTAGTTTTGGTTCCAATAAAGCTTGGAGTTTGATCTGAATTTACTTTGGTGTCTCTCCATTACGATGAGGAACCCAACTCATTGATAGGCATAGATGTAAGAAGATTTCTTCATTCTGCACTTATTTATATGGCAAGATTTACGAATTTGCAATATGGTTTCCTTTAGCGGGACTGAGTCCTTTCTGTATTCAATTCTCGTGATTTTTTCTCAATTTGAATTTCCACGTAAAAAATTTGTATGTTCATTTTGAGATTTCTTCTTTACTTCATGATTGTTATGTTTTAACAAGGTGAGAAAATATTCCTCATATTTTTTCGAATAGCATCTCTTATTTTTTTTTTAATTTGTCATTTAGTAATGCAATTATACTATGTAAGAAAAGTATGTCTAGGAGACTCAATTTTAAATGAGATCGTATGTCACCTCTTCTGCCTTTTCTTGGAGTATGCTTAAAAAGGTAATTCTATTTATGGGATTGCCAATAAAGATTTTTTTAAAAAAATTATCTTGATTTGTACTCTCCACTATTATGTGGTATTCTGTTTATTTTACCAACAAGTGGTATTAGAGCTCCGTAATCATGGCAGAAAAAGTTAAAATCAAAATATTCAATGGAAATAATTTCTCATTGTAGAAAGTGAAAATAAAGCCGATATTAATGAGAGATGGTTGAACTATGGCCATCGACGATAGATCGACGAACGAACGTTGAAGATGAAAAATGAAACAAAGTAGATGAAGATGCTATCGTTATTTTACATCTTGCTCTTGCACATAAAATTTTGTCAGGAATCATCGAATTAACAACGGCCAAATATATTTGGGATATGATGACAGAAATTTACTAGGTCAAGTCGTTGCATAATAAAATTTTCTTGAAAATGAAATTATATATACTTTTTTGATGTTGGAGTCAACTTCAATGAGAGTCCATATCAATACCCTTAACCTGTTATTTGCTCAATTCTTGCTCAATTCATAATGATGGAGCACAAAATACACTATACGGAAAGATGTGAACTTTACTTCATATTTTGTTAGATTCATATGATAATCTCATTGTATACTTTTACGACGAGTGCTTCGACAAGATTAATATTCAAAGATAATGCCGTTGTAATAATTGTAGAAGAAAGCAGAAGAAAGAAAAAGATTGTTTCAAGGTTGATCTATAACAAGAGCAAGATCAAAGAAACATGGGGTTTCTAGAGCCAACAAGTCGGAAATGTTAAAATCAAAAGTAAAGGTAAACAATCATGTTTCTAAAATAGTTAGAAAGTAAGATATGTGTATCTATACTAACACAAGTTGTGAGTTTGCTTAAAGATGTTCGTCATGCTCTAGATATTAGGCTTAATCTAATAGCAATGACACTCTTGATGACACTTGTTAGAAGAGTAATTTACCGATGGAAAATGAGAGTTCTGCAAAAGTTCGTTAACCTTAGCTAGAGAAACTAAAGAGTCTAGTTTGAACATGATTCAAGTGAATTTATATCACTGACGACTTGATCACATGAGAGAGAAATGACTTCTGCTACTTTAAAAGAGAAAATGTCTGTCACATCTCAGACATAAATTTTTGTCATAATGTATTCAATGTTTGATAGAAAAACTCGCATGTTATATAACACGCATGCACATGTGAAACCAATTCTTATGTCAATGATGTAAGCTATAGTTTTTATCGTAAGGATTTTGTGTTTGATGATGTAACCTCTATTAATGGTGGCACAACTGCTTCTGATTCGGTCATTTATCAATGACATGGTTTCATTATTTTTCATGATATTTTCATCAAACTATGTTGTTAGCAGGTCAAATTAAATTTCTAATTTTTAAGGATAACATTCATAGGATTAACTTATTTCTTCTTATGAAAAAAACTCTAATTGAGATGATATTTGACATTGTTGATAAAGATTAAGTAAAGAATTAATTAGAGATTAATGTTTCATTTCTCATCTATTTCTCATCTTGATTGTGAGATCACATTCTAGAAGGAAAAAGTAATTGATTTGGAAAGATTGATGTAATATCTGTTATACCCATCTTTTAAATATTTATAATGATAAATTATTAACTGACTCATAAACTTGAGCTTATGAGTGAATAATAGTTTAATTATTTTTCTTTTAGTCTTCACATATGAGTATTTTTTAAATGCACTTTTTTTTTGCTTTAGGTGAAGATCCAACTGGAGACCTATATCTGATTTCATAACAAATTATTAACTGTTTCACAAATCCGAACTTATTAATGAAAGATAAGATAATCATTTATTTTTATTATAACATTTAAGTCTTTAGTTTTTGGCTGAAAATAACAACAATCCTGGTTGGCGAGTTAGGATTAGCTTGATCTTGAGTAATAGGTGAAGGTTGAGGTTCTTTGTTCAGAAAAGAAAAGAAATGACAGATGAACCAAACTTCTTGTTTACCACTTTATCCAATAAATTCATAGAAAGAAATTTATAGTTGTATTTCCTTTTTGGCAATTAATCTTAGATATCCGGTAAGAAAAAGTGTATCAATCCAAATGTGAAAAAATGAACGGCTCCTTCCTTTGGTGTGACCTTTGTTGTTTTCCTCCCCATGTAGCAAACATTATTTCTTGTTCTTCTTCTAATTTGCCTCTAATCTCCCTCATGACAGCCTCCCTCTACAGGTCGACCTTGTCCCCAAGGTAGTAATAAAAACAACTTCCCACGTATATCATTTGCAGAATCCCATGATGCTACTTCCATCTAGAGCCGGCATTCGAGCGAGCCAGCTCACTAACTTGCTCTAATCGCTCGGCCCTGTAACGGTCCGAGCCAGGCTTGGATCGCTACAATATCGAGACGAGTCAGGCTCGAGCCTAGCTTGAGTTAGACATTTGGGCTACAATATCGGTCCCCCCTCCCCGACTTTGCTTGGAACTCCAGCCTCGCGTCATTGGCTGTCGTCGTCCCTCGCCGTCGTCTTCGTATTATCTTTGTTGTCATCGTCCAGTCGTTGCGTCGAAGCTTCATGTCTTTGTATCGTCGAAGCTTCATGTAGTCGTCGTCGCTTGCTCCTCATCGCTGACGCTCGCCCTTGTCGCTCTTCGGTCGTCGCTTGTCCTTGCCGTTGCTCGCCGGTTGCCATCTCTCTCTCTCTCTCTCTCCTAAAATGGTCATCAGACCATTGGATGATCCAACGGTCTAAAATCTAGTTGTTGGATAGATTTTGGGGTATTATAAAAAAGGGTAAAAGTGTCAAAAATTTTCATAGATTTCTCTCAAATTTTCTCAATCTCTCTCACTCTCAATCTCACTTTACCAAGCAAGTTTTCTCGTATATTTGATTGTTTTCAAACAATTAGCAGTTACTCATAGAGGTATGCGTACAATTAATTTGTGAAGTTATTGTTATTGTTATTGTTAATGTGTTTTGTGACTCTTTTTTTTTAAAAGTTGTCAGGACTCGTAATTTTGGAATTACAAATATTTATTATCACATACAAGTCAACATCGAGGAATTGGTGAACAATATCAATTTAAAAATTTATTCATTATTAATCTGTATCGATATGGATGCACACTACGTACAATTTGAATCGTTTCCTTCCGATGATCACGACATTCAAAAAATTAGATCTAGTAATCTCGTATTGTCTATTGGTCACACATCTGCACACATGCATCGACATCTTTACTGAAATCTAAAAAATCTAAAGCGTCGAATGTTTAGAAATATTTTAAATTAAAAGAAATAAAAATAGGAGAAAAATTAGAAAATAAGGCGCAATGCAAATATTGTGCAAACTACTATGCATACAAATCTACCACTAGCACTATTGGTAGACATTATAAAAAATGTCACGAACACGAGCAAACGAGGATCGTATCCAATTACAAATAAGTGCTGATGGTGGAGAAAATTTTGTGTATCCATACGAAAGATTACGAGAAGGTGTTGCAAAATATGTAGCATAAAAAAGAAGTATATCTATTGAGATTTGATAGCAAAGTTATTGAACAATTTATGAGAGAATACGTTAGCCTTAGTTTAGATGAATTCCCCATCGTACCTTGTGAGATGACATTATTATAATGTCCACTAATATGAAAAATGAGTTAATTGCTTTATTTTCTCATGTACTTACTATTTGTATTTGTATTATTTTTGACCTATGGAGTGCACCTATTGCACTCGGATATATAGTTGTAACTTCTTATTTCAATGATAAGAAATGACAACTTCATAAAAGAATAATAAGATTTTGTAGTTGTAAATATCATCATAATAGTATAACTATTTATCGATACATTGTGGTCATTTTATGAGAATATAATATTAGAGATAAAATTTTTAGTATTATTTCAAATTGATAATTGTCAATCTTCGCTTTTCACAAGCGTTGCTTTTGTCATATTTCAAATTTAATTGTTAAAGATGTCATGTAATTTATTTCCCCGCATATTGACGCAATTAGAAGTGTAATTTTTTTATTACTTCTTCTAACACCCGACAACAAGAGTATAAATTTTTTTTTAAAACAGCTAATCTTTGACATAGAAAATTAAAAACAGATGTATCAACAAGGTAGAATTCAACTTATTAAATGTTAGAAAATGCTAAATCGTACTAGAATGTCATTTGTGATAGTTCTAGTGATAGTTCTCATTTTGGACAACTACTAAATAGTATGGATTTCATTGACGAAGAAATTGATAGTGATGTTCATATTTATGGTTCTGATAAAAATAAACTCGATATTTATTTAGACACTCGTTATCAACTTTCTCGTGATGATGCGTTTGATATTTCGGGTTGGTGAAAAAACTACACGTTCGTATATCCAATTCTTTCTAAAATGACACGCTATTTACAAACACCTCATGTTTTCATTATAACTTCAGAGTCTGCTTTTAGTGCAGGTGGACGAGTGTTCGACGATCGACGGGAAAGTCTTGCACCGGATCTCTTGGAGGCCTTGATATGCTTGAAAGATTGGAGCGATGCAGTTACAAGAAACCAGCAACGAGAGCATGATTAAGCAGAGGATTTCAAAAATTTAAAATTAAAAAATTATTGAGTTCTAAACGGTAACTTTATATAATTTTTTTACACTTGTATTTTTTTTATATGTAATTTTTTGCACTGGTAATTTTTAAATTTCGTATAATTTAATATCAATGATATGTTATTTTTATAAAAATAATAAATATATTTACGTATGTTATGCTCATTTGGTGTAGGCTCGACCAGCTCGGCTCGGGCTCTGCTCGAATAGGCTTGAGGCTCGCAAGACGCTCAAGCCAAAACTTTTGTAAAAAAACTCGACAGGCTAAACTCAAATAGGCTAGACAAGCTCGGCTTGAAAAGCTCGACAGGCTCGGCTTGAAAAGCTCTACAGGCTTGACTTGAAAAGCTCGACATGTTTGATGAGCCAGAAAAATTCTAGCTCGACTTGCTCGAGCCGGCTCGATCGCCGACTCTACTTCCATCTCAGTGCTTTTCCATTGAATTAGCCACTATGTCTGTGGTTGGTTGTTCCTTTTCACCACCTGGACTTGCAACACCATTTCGAGGGCCCTTAAATTGTTTGTGTAAATACGTGAAATGACAAGTTCTACACTATCAACTGATTTTTCCCATTCTTCTTCAATAAAGAGACATGGAAAACATGAGAATTTTTTATCCCGCTGGTAATTCAGCTTGAAGCCACTTTGCCTATTTTGCGAGTGATCTGATATGGACCATAATTCTTGGTAGCTAAATTATTATGCTCTTGTTGAACAACAGATTTCTGTAGAAAAGGTTGGAGGCGCAGAAATACCTACGTTCACCTCAAACTCACGTTTCGAGTGCTTTTTGTCCGCGTACAAATTCATATGTGTTGGGGCTTGTGTAAGTCATTCTTTTAGTAACTGATTCATTTTATATCTAGCTACTATTATGTTGTTTACTGCTTCCAAATTAGTTACTTGATATGGACCCGTGCTAGATTAGGCAATTTCATTCTATAGAGTGCCTCACATGGGGACATTTTAATGGTTGAGTGATGCGATGTACCATACCACCGGTCAGCCATAGATAGCCAATGACTCTATTGTCGTGGTTGATGCGATGTGATACACCTCAAATACATTTCCATAGATTAGGGAGGATGCTTTATGTTTAATATTTTTCGTAATTTTTATTATTTTAACTGCCTTATTGATTAATGTCATAAAAAAAAGAGTGAGGAAAGAGAAATACAACTGATTTAGTAATGCAGTTCGGTTTAAACCTTAAACCTTAAATCCTATTCATCTTTACCTTAGTTCATTTGTATTGATTGTTTCGTAGCATTTCTCAATTTTTGACAATAGCTTGGCTTTATAATGGTGATAAAAAGGAAAAAAAACAAACTAAAAAATTATAATGTTCACAAAACAAAGTTTAGGATAATGGTTGCAAATGTTTGGTTTATCTGTTCTATGAAGAATTAATTTTTTTTTTGAAGAATAGATGTTGGCGTAAAAATGAAAAGAAGAAAAAGAGAGATAAAAAGAGATGATATTGTGCAATCAAGATAAAAAATTCTGCAATTTTTTAAAGGAGGTTGACATGGAGTCAGACTACACGAACTCGTGTACGTGATTTTTGCTGCGACTAAGATGAGATATAGATAATGAGGGAAGAGTTGGGTGGACCGTCATAGCAAATCAATAAAAAGTATATGTCGATAAGAGTTTTGAGAGCAGAGGGCATACTCGGGGGGTTGACTCTCCCCCACACTCTCTTTGTTTTCCCTCCCCAGAGTTTTTGATACATTTTAAAGTTTTGGATTTTTCGATATATTTCATTATATTTAAGTATTTTTTAAGATATTTTACTTCTTCTAAGAAATTGTATAATTTATTCAAGATAATCCCCGTATGGAAACTTTAACTTCAAACGATGAACTATTTTTAAGAAAATAAATTTAACAAACAATGGTTGTATTGCTTTCCAGCTAATTATCTTAAAAATAGTATTTTTCCTAGTTTTTCAGAATCGTTGAAGTGGTTTAAATAATGTTGTGCATGCCCACGTTCATGAATGCCTTAATTTTTTTCATGGTCTTTAACTTGCTGGTACAGTGACCATGAGACAGTGAGGATGTGAGGGGTAATCCAAAGACTCGCCGGAGGTTCAGTCGTCGTCGGGAAAAGGGTCGGAGCTCGTAAACTCATAAGGTCCGACGAGTAGATTAGGTATAGGAGGATGACTTATGGCTCTTGACTCTGACCCTAATAATAAAGTCACTCAAAACGATGCGTTGAATAAATCGCCAATGTTTATTCCCTGAGATCGGAGAGCTGTCTGCACATAAGCCTAAACGGCGTAGATTTCGGCGATTCTTTCATCTACTATTTGTCGTTTTGGTCCTTCTCGAGGGCTGCTACTGCTACCAGAGTGTGCTCGGCTTTCAAAGCAACCCATGGCCAACTCCTTTTGTCCTCATCTCTCCGTTTTACTCGTCTTATTTTTCTATCACTGTAAAAGATTGAAAGATAATAATTAGATTTTAATAATGTTACTCCATTATGATGATCATAAATCATGTGTTTGAGCCTTTGAGTTGACCGCCAAACTAAGTTTTGGTCAAAGGGTTAAGTATGGTGAGCTTTTCTTCTCTCGTTTTTATTATATAGTTGAAGAATTTGCAAAGATATGTCACGCCACGAACGCATGGAATATGGAATAAAAAGGAAGAATTTTGACAACATGAAGGCCATAGACGCTGGACAAGAACATGTTGACCAGATGACCATACCCATCGCCATTATCAGAGAGAGAGAGAGAGAGATTTACATTTCCCAGAGAATCTAAAGCGCATTGGACGCTGACCCTGATAGTATTTAAGTATTCAGAGTACATTAAGGAGCTAACGAAGAGAGAGAAAGAAGAGAGAGAGAGAGAGAGAGAGAGAGGCGTCAGCCATGGATGGTGGGAAAGAGACGAACAGAAGGAAGAGGCGGATGGGAAAGAGAAGAACAGAAGGAAGAGGCCGAGAGGTGGGAAGACATGGTCACGTCGGCGAGTCACGTGAACGAAGCTAAGTCGACGGCGAGGAATATGGTCTTTTCCAGGCGAGGAATATTAGTTTTAGTTTTGATTAATTAATTACTAATCTCTCAACCTTTTACTAACCCCAGTTTTGAATTATTCAGGTCTTGCACGTACCCTTTTCACGTGTACAGCTCGATGTAAACCCCTACTAGGCCACAAAGCCTCGTTAATTAACTCCATTATTACTTAATTAGTACGTGTTGATGATTTATTTTCTTCCCCACAGGTAGCTTAATCAATCGTAGATAAGTCGTTTGAGCTTCCTTTAAAGCTACTCTCTCTCTCCTCGCAAATCATGAGTCACTAATATAATCACGATCCAACCATTCATTCTCATCTAAATCCTCGTCAAGACTTTCCAAGTTGCAGTATTTAAGACCTTCCACAGTTCGGATTCTCTCTCTCTCCCCCGGCTTTTGTTTCTCTGTTAATTTCTCTCTCTAGCATTACCATCGCCATGTTCCTCAGCTCGAATCCTTTGGTGAAGAACATAGTACCAGACCTCTCCTTGCACATCAGCCCACCATTGATATCAGATCCAGGTTCTAAGGAGCTGGTTTTTCCAGGGTTTGAGATGAGAAAACCATTGATCTACAGTGATCGGAGCTCAACAGCAGAATCCGGTGGTAGTAGTGGAAGCGATTTGAGCCATGAAAACACCTTCTCCCGCCGCGAAAGCACCTGCAACTTTCTCAGTTCTTCTCTTCAGCCCACTCTAAGCTTAGGATTCGAAAGGCCAAGCTCGAATCCTCCATTATTTGTTCGAACTCAGCCGAGAAGCTTCAATGGCTATCACCAACCTCATTTGTATAACCAGGGTCGTCGCTTTCAGCCTGTGTTAAGTTGCAAGGAACTTAAAACAAGTGGAGGAATCATAAATGGAGGTAAGAGAAGCGTTAGAGCTCCAAGAATGAGGTGGACGCCGACCCTCCACTCTCATTTTGTACACGCAGTTCAACTTCTCGGAGGCCATGAACGTAAAAACAAGAAACCTTTTTCAAATATTATAATCATCCCCTCTTTTCCATATCTTCACGAATCTAGTCATTATGGTTCCAGGGGCGACGCCTAAATCAGTGTTGGAGCTCATGAATGTTAAAGATCTTACGTTGGCTCATGTAAAGAGCCATTTGCAGGTAAATGGAAACTTAGAACCCTAATTTATCACGAAATCTAAATTCTAGATATGAATGCTTTCTGAATTGAAAAATAATACCACGTTTATAGTCTATTTCTACTTTATGTGAAAGAATAATTGTTGCCATGAATGATTTATATAAGTTGAAAAAAGTCAAAGGTGGGTTTATTTTAACAATAATTCTCAGAGTTTACCCGTTGTTAATGTCCGATTCTGGGTTTATAATTTTGGGTGTTCATGCAGATGTACAGAACGGTGAAGAACAGCGTAAAAGAAGCAGGTGCAAACGAAGAAGACGACCTTTTTACATCGTTGCCTCCCTCTCTCAACATTTTCTGAGGTTAAAACTAAAGATATAAGTGATAAATGTTGCAGGTGATCAATCGCAGATAGCAACGAGCGCCAACCAAAGGCCTGCACACGAGCGTCATAATCAAACTTCGCCATCTCAAATGGCCGCTCCTCCGCCATTATCGCCGTCGCTGAAGAAGAACCAGAGGTGACTGAATCTTCTTCTTTAATGTAGCTTCAGGATTTGAAAAGATCACAAGCTCAGTTGTGTTTTCTTGTAGTGATTTCTTCGTGCCATTAATGGAGGTCACCAACGCAATCCTGGAAGAAACTTCTGCAAATGCCAATCTTTTAATATCAAAGGTTTATTTTTTTCTTAAATTTTCAGGTCAAAAGATTAATTTTTTTATTATTATATCATCGCCTTTTTTATTTTCAGGTTAGCGAGTCCGAAAATGGGGAAGAGCGAGTGGATTCCAACAGTTCGTCGTCGTCGTCATCCTCGTATACGTTCCTCAATTTAGATTTCACTCTTGGAAGGCCAACCACAACCAAATGGTGAAACGGATCATCGCCTGCGCTAATCAAATGACCTAACCTTCATTCAAATATGTTTTCTTTTATTAATATGTTCCTCGTTGCCAATTTTTGTCTCGAGATTTTCTTCGCCGCAAAACGGTTTAAAACTCGGGTATTTTACCAATTAAAAATCTGATTAACGAGTTTCAATCTCACAAATAATCGAATCATAGCCATTACCAAATGTTTGTTCGTCTTCTAACATGATCATTCGATTAATTATTTGTAAATTTTAGGTTACATTATTTAAACTTCCTATCTGACATAACTAATTTTAAAAAAGTTGGATATAAACTTAATCTAATCAAATAATTGAATCAAATTAAAACGATGTAAACTAAAACTGACTCAAAATTTAAGTTTGTTTATGTTCGACTGTGCCCAGAAATGTTTAGTTTACACGAGTATGGTTCACATCAACTTAAAAAAATCGATTTGATATGATCAAATGATAAGTTTGGGTCAGTTTGTCTAGTCTGACCCATCCAATTGCTACATAGATACCAACCATCATAAAATTGAAACCATTAATAATATGCATCATAGGAGAAAACAACGTATAAAATTGCAAAAAAAAAAAAAAAACTAGATTACTCATATCATCAGTAAAAGTAAGAAACAAATAACATAAGACAAACCTCATAACAATAAAAAAGTAATTAGAAATATTAACTAAACCATCACTGTTTTGATAATTAAAAATAGGGTCCTCATCATTGGACACTATAAAATTTAAAGTGATGTTTGAATGATACTTTAAACTTTTAATTGTATCAATTGATACTTCAAAATCAGATGTACATCTACCATTTTTGCCCAAAAAAGTCGAGGACAGTGGAGACAAATTTTTTCGCTTATTTGGGATGATTTTCAATCCCTATTTCTATTTGCACTACGTTCTCTCTTTTTGTCCTTGTTTTGGGATTTAAGGTGGCTCAAATTGCAGGCCCTCGACAAATCTACGGCGAGGCGTGTGTTTATTTGCATATTACTCTTTGCTTCAGTTATGTCGATCATTCCTATAGTTCAGGTACTATCGAATTCCAGTTCTGGTTCAACGAGCTCTCATTAAGCGATCTCGCAAAGCTGTTTGGCGGACCATTTTGTGCTCCCTCGTGGCTCGTATCTCTTTCAGGGTCATTTTCTGAACCCTATTTGGCAGGGATGTTCATGGTCCGGGTTGGTCTGGTTTTCTGCATAAAAAATACCAGACCAGAAAATTTTGGTTTTTAATATGAAGGACCAGAACCGGACCATAAAATGACCAGAACCGGACCATAAAATGACCAAAAAAGTGGTCCGGTCCTGGTCCGGTTCTGGAATTTCCCATTAAAGAAATAAAAAAAAAATGAAAAATATATAATGCAAAATACCGAAATAGCATAGACTATGCTGCATAGTTGCACAACATACTACAAACATTCAAAAATCCAATTTAAAGAGCATCAATGCATAACATACTACAACCAATCCAAAATCAAAAGAACGTAAACAAAATAACAATGACGAAAACTAAGGAGTAAAATAAAATAACAATGTCGATAATGTCAGAACTTCCAAATTTTCAGCATGTATTAACTTTCATTGTCGTAAACATCTGCAAAGAATACAATTCATCATCAATAAAAAATATAGAATTGAATACAATATTAATAAAATACAATAAAATATATATTAAACTGCTTACTCCACTAGTAGCATCTCCAATTGTAGCATTAGAAGAGAAATCTACAAAATAATGTCACAGTAAGCAAATAATAACGCAAAAAATATATATGAACTAATAAAAAAAGTTAGAAGAATAATAAAAACAGACCTATGTCAAAGTCATCTACCGGTTCAATTATTATTAGAAGAATAATAAAAACAGACCTATGCAATAGAAACCGGACTCTCTATAGGCAAATCAGTTTCCATCCTATAACATGAGTTAATAACAACATTTCAGACAAATCTACAAATATCTCGCGGGACAAACAAAATACATTCAAATTTCAGCAATTTCCAGCAGTAAACGAATAACATGTTCTCTGGAAATTTGAGAAATTTCCAGCAGTAAAAATGGAAAAGACCTAAATTTCAGCAATTTCCAGCAGTAAACGAATAACATGTTCTCTGGATTTTTTATATGCTTTTGAATTTTCAGCAGCAATTTCAACAATTTCCAGCAGCAATTTCAGCAATTTCCAGAAATTTGAACATGTTCTCTGAATTTTCGATTACGATTTGTTATATCAAAACACCTAAACTATACATGAATCACGAAATTGGACAAACATTATGCAAGAGGGAAAAGCCAAAGCAGAAAAATGGAAAAGAGAAGTGATCCCGAACCTGAGAGCCGAGCGGGTTGAGTCGCCGAGAGAGATGAATCGCCGAGAGTCGAGAGTCGAGCGCAGAGAGGGACGTTCGCCGGTGCCGGTGGGAGATGAAGTGAGCCTCAGAGGTAAGAGGCGAGGCGCAGCACGGCAGACGCGAAGTCGTCGAGAGGGATGGAGGCCGAAGGCTGGAACTGGAAGTCGGACGAACGAGAGGAGAGGAATTAGACTTTTAACGTATTTAAACTAAAAGACAACGTGCCGGTTTAGTGGTCTGGTCCGGTTTTAATACATTAAAACCAGAACCGGACCACGAATAATCGGTTTTAAGCCATTATGACCAAAACCGGACCATGAGAACTCTATAACAGACCAGAACCGGACCAAATGTGCCGGTTCTGGTCTGGTTCTCTGGTCCGGTTCGGTTTTGGACATCCCTACTATTTGGGAACTTTTCGAGTCAAATCGGTGTAATGGAAAGCTTAATCTCACGATTAATGCGATCAAAAAGCTGACAAAGAAGTTGACTGAGCTAACGTTGAAATTTGTCCAAATTGCCCTCAGATGGAGAGAAGATTGCAGCATCTTTATCTGAAATCGAATTAAACTCTCCTCCAGTTTTACCATTTCGACCAAATCAGTCTTTAAGTGAAAGAAAAATGAGGAAGAAACAAATGTTGTCAACTTATCAAGAAACAATTGAGCTTAAGCAAGCGATATTTGAGCTCGAATGGAAGTAGGACCTGCTCCAATACTAGAGAGAGATGTTCGTCTACAGAAAAATCCTGGGTATCAGCTAGTTTTGGCAATCTAGCCGGTTAGTCGAGCCTGCCGAGCCAAACGAGGCGAGTATGCCGAGCCTGTCGAGCCTATTCAAACCGGCTCGATTGAGCTTTTTTCAAAAAAAATTGGCTCAAGCCTAAACGAGCGAGCCAATCCGAGCCAGTCAAGCCTAAACGAGCCGAGCCAAACGAGTCCAACATAGAAATTTTGTTTTCGTATATTGAAGTTTTATAACTTTTCGTATTATGTAATTTTAAATTTTGATGAAAAATTTATGCTTATTGTTTTTTTCAATCCAAAAAAAAATTTACATGATAACGTTTGTATGTATCGCCTCTATTATGCCAAAGAAACACGAAAACAATAGCATCGAATCAATATCTCAACGAAACTCGAAAACAATAGCATCGAAACATCGAATCAATAACATTAAACATATATAACATCTTATTTGAAATCAATTCGTGAAAGAGTTAACAATTAATAATCATTCATTATGTCAAATAAAAAGTGAAATAAGTTATAAAAAAGTCTTCCAATTGTTCGAAAAGATTACAGAAAAACAAACATACTTCACAGAGGGATCGTCCGATGGAGGTGGAGCAATTGTGGGTGTGGCCTCCGGCGAGATGGTAAAAATTCCAGCCTAGTGTCGATTTTGTGCCTCGTCGAACCGCCGATCTAATGTTGATTGCGGGCATCCATCGTGTCAAGCCGTCGGTGGATTCTATCAAATGAATTCTCCAAAAATTCCTGGTAGTCGTGCAAAAACGCCTTGATCCGGCGGGTTGTTGATAGACGATGATGACTAACTGCTTCAGCTTGTTGTTCTTGGTCTTGCTCAGCGCCCTCGTGCTGGAGTGGCTGTGATGTCGCCTCGCAATGTACTGCGAGGAATTCGCTTAAAGCTTGGATTAATGTATTGTTGTATAAATGTTACGGTTCCTTCGTGATCAAACATTGAGAGATGTAACTCTCGTTGTGCCACATATTTGACAGCACATTCTCACATTCTATCATGCGAATAAACAAAATTTCAGTACCAAGAGTGTTTAATTACAATTGCATACGATCTTTCGAGTGCAAGTGCTCGTGATATTTTTTGTAATGTCGATTCATTGTGCTAGTGGTGAATAGATAAACATAATGATTGACACAATAATTGCATTGTGCCATATTTTCTATTTTCGTTCCTACGTTCATTTCTACGATTTCAAAATATTTCTAAATTTTCGACGTTTTCGATTTCTTGACTCGAGGGGCAGATTTGGATACTTGTGCAGATGTGTGTGTCAATCCGATGGAAAATGCCGGATTCATAGGTGCCTTCTTGCACCTCATCGTCGAAAGATGAAAACGTTTCGAATTCTACATATTTAGGTGGTGAATCCATAACAAACAATGAAGTATTTTTTAAAAAAATTTTACTTTGATACCATTCACTTATTTGTTGATGATTGTTAATGGAAGCGTAGAACGATCAACAGCTAGAAAGCTTTTGAGCGCGATGACTTGCAGCGATTTGCACAGAGAGTTTCGGGTAAGAAATTCTCGGCTAACTCCTGCAATTTATAGAATTCCCTCATAACAGCTACCTCCGATCGACCTGCAGTATTTCCAAGGTCGACCGGATGTTTCCGTTGAATATGGAAATTCTAACCGTTACATTATATTGGTCGACTCTTTTTACAACGTCGGTCGACACTTTGTCGTCTACCGGTCGATCCTTTGATATCGGCGGTCGACACTTTCACTAACGACAATAATTTGCGGTCGACACCTATTTATACGGTCGACCTATAAAATTTAAAATATCGATTAGGTGTCGACCGCTGTTACACTAAGTGTCGACCGCACTACAGGTATTACGAGCCTACCGAGCCAGCTCGCGAGCTGGCTTGTGAGCAGGATCGGTTGGCTCGGTGTTGCCGAGCTCATGAGCCAGCTTAACCGAGCTGACATGCCGAGCTCGGTACGGGTTCGAGCTTTGGCTCGAGCCAGGCTCGACTCGACACTATAGCAAAATGAGCCGGGCTCAGACTGCTACAGTGCCGACCCGGCCACTCGAATGACACCTCTAGTATCAGCAAAGGAAGGGATGAAATCCGCCATTAAACTAATGGTGGGTAGAAGAATTTTATTGACAGATTTCAATGGAAAAATGTAAAAACTTTGAGGTATCATTGAACATAATTAAAATTTTAAAAGATTATTTAAAAATCATATCAAATTTGAGGAAGTCTGATAATAATTACTCTTAAAAAACATTAAGCAACTATACAAAATATCCAATAAACACTAAAAATTAATATACTGAAAACAAAAGCAGAATAATCAGAATTTTAATATATGAATCAATTACAAAACCATTGAAATAAAAATACATCACAAACAAAAAATATAGCACATATAAAATAATAAAAGACACATAACCCTTCAATTACAAAAATTAAAAATAAAACTCGTAATATGAATTATGACACAAATATTTCAAATATTAACACATATAACAGCTTGAATAAAAATATAAGAATTCAATGCCAATGATTAGAAAACACATAATATAAACACAAGATATATCAAAATCAAATCAAAATGCATAACGGAAACATTACGTGTATACAATCAAAATATATAACATAAAAATTGATAATATAACTTTATATGACAAAAAAATGAATATAACAATACACGTAACCGTTTAAAAAAGAGTAATTATCAAAGAACATCATATAGTTACAGATGTTTTTAACCTATTGGCACCTCAAAATATATCATTTTTACAACTAACAGTTTAAGCTTCTAATTTATTAATTAACATTGTTAAAGTTTAGACGATTATCAATCGATTCTTTATCATGAAATCTAATTTAATTAAACCTCTTTTTATAATTTCATTTGAAATTTTTTTTAATATGTTCTCGATGTGGATGCTCGAAAATGAAAAATTAGAATGAAAATAAAATCAAAACTATATTATAAGAAGATGCATAATAATAATAAAAAATTAGTCTTATGGCGCCCGTTTATAAAACTTTAAAGTCATACTTCAAAATATATTTTGATAAAATTAAAAAAGATAAACTCCATTGGATACCTTGTACTTCTTGGGGGTCTTCACCGCACACCTAAATCAAATTTTTTCGTCATCCAACCTATTAAACGTTTGATAAATTATTTGTGACACCTCTATCAAATTTTTCTGTCACTCAACATTCTAAACGTTTGATAATTTCCGTGTGACATAGATTAAATTTTTCCGTCACTCAACATTCTAAACATTTGATACTTTGCATGTGACACCATCTATCGTTTAACGCCATCCCTTGACATCCCCTCTCCAAATCACAATCTCAATTTCAACTTTCCCCAAATCTCTTTCTTTCAATCCCTGCACACTAGTATTCTCTTTTAATTGTTTTTATACTGGTATTCTTTCTTATAGTTTCTCTGATTTTATTTGAAATGCATATATTTGCTTGATTCTGCTTCTAGTCTTCTTGGATATGTTTTTCATTTATAGTTTATTTTGTTTTAATTTTTTATTTCTATTAATCTAGCTATCAAGATGTATCATTATGGTTCATTTTTTTTAATCAAATTCTCTTATTTTTGGACATTTTGGATCCTAGTTTGAAATTTTTTTTTGTTTCATTTTATCTGAATACATCAATGCTATGACAGCAGATATGTGCTTCAATTTGGATATAACATTAGAATAACTAATGTCAAAGCAACTTGTATTTATATTTCCGATCAAAAAGGAATAAATCTTTATTTATTGAGTTCCAGTTCTACTTCGATGTCATTTTGTGATTGCTATTATGCTTTCTCTTCCAAAAGTGATAGTCATCGTATGATTTTAAATGGTTGTTGATATTATTATTTGATCTCGTTGGTGTTGTTGGATTTAATTTTAATTTAGGTGGACCTTATTGGTGTTCTTAGTTAACTTGGAGTGGTTGAAAGAGAGAGATTTGGGGAGAGTTGAAATCAGGATTGCAATTTGCAGAGGAGGTGATGAGGGACGGTCTTAAACAATTTTTTACAGAGGGTATCACTCGTAAATTATCAAACGTTTAGAGTGTTAGTTGATGAAAAAATTTGATTGGGGTGTCACATGCAAATTATCAAACGTTAAGGGTTTTGGGTGATGAAAATTTTGGTTAGAGTATCACACACAAATTATCAAATGTGTAGAGTATAAGATGACATAAAAATTTGATCGAGGTATCACGTGAAGAGCCCTAAAAGTACAAGGTGTCCATTGAAATTTACTCAGTTAAAAATTATAAGTATCACTTGAAAAATATTCAAATGTGTTCATCAGAAATTACAAGTACTCACATTCAATCCCAAAGTTTAGAAAATACAAAAAATATATATATAGAAAAATTAAATAAAATAAACATAGTAAATAAGACAATATAGTTTTAACCCCTATAATACCAAAAATATGTAAAAAAAACAAATGCACAATCATTTAAACAAAAAACTACACTATGTAGGATCGTGTTTAACCTAAGTAGGGGGGTGAATTAGGTTAATAGATATTTTGTAAATTTAATACAAATTCTTCGTTTCTCTCTTTAAAATTTATTTATCTATTAAATAACTAGGCACAAACAATAATTAAATAGTTTAAGGGAAAGAGGGATAACACTGAGATTGTTAACGCGGTTCGGCCAACCTTGCCTNCGGTCGACATACGATCCAATGTCTTGAACTTTAATTGTCTTCAGCCGGTCGACATACTTGATAGGCGGTCGACATATGATTCTTCTCTGGTCTTTGAGCGGTCGACAGAACTTATTACCTGTCGACATAAGTTGCTTCTTCGACCCTTCTGTTATCCGTTCGGTCGACATATTGAGCAGTTCGGTCGACATACTGCTGCACTTGCTAGACTTCAATTTTATCTTTCTTACATAATTAACATAGTTATCATAAAAAATAATTGATTGCTTTAAAACCTTTTAAAGCCAACACACTAGTACATTTAAAGCTATGACAATACATTGAATGGAAATAAATAATATCCACGAAATAGAATAAAAATACTTAACTATAACAACAATATAAAATATATAAGATGCAAATTTTTTTAAAATATAAGATGATTATCAATTAACACTTTAAAGTATTATTTTTAAAATAACATCTTAAACTTTCAACAAATTAAAGTATGAGTGTATTTTAAATTAACGCAGTAGACTTCAAAATTTTATTAACAAACAACTCAATATCAAATTTTTGTTATTATGCATCTTCATACGATTCATATTTAATTATTTTTTTTCATTTTTAAGCATCCTAATTGATTATATATAATATTTAAAAAATTAAAATTAAATTATAAAAGAGACTTAATTAACTTAAATTTCACAATAAGCTATTGATTGATAATTGTCTAAAATTCGAGGTGCTTATTGATAAATTAAAAATTTAAGGTGTCAGATGAAAAACAATCATAATTCGTTGTATCAATTAATATAATTAAAATTTTATTATTTTAGTTGTAAGGTGTTTATTTATAATACTCAAAAATAGAAAAAAATGAAAATGTAAGCATATCGAAAACATAAAAAAAATATCAAAACAATACAAATAAAATAAATAAACAGATTAAAAAAATCAAAATCAAGTACATAATTAAGAATTTCTAAAATTGAAATATATAAGAATGACATAAAATAAAACTAATAAAATTTTAAATCAAAATATAGCATTAAATTAAAAATAAATAATAACACAAATCAAATCTATAAATAAAAACAAACAAACAAACATTTGTACATAAATAATAACAAAAACCATTGAAACTAAAATATATTAGAGTAAAAATAATTTTTGGGCCTGAGTTTTCGTAAAATATACGAAATCCGGCTTGAGTTTTCGGAAAACAAAATTTGGGCTCGTCGGACGAATAAAATTCGTCTGGTATGCGTCCGAGTGAGGCATGATCGACGAATTTTGGACGAATGAGGCAAGAAATTCTGCCTCATTCGTCCAAGTGAGGCATGATCGGACGAATGAGGCAAGAAATTCTTACCTCATTCGTCCGAGCTTTGCCCCATTTGTCCGATATGCGTCTGATAGCCCGAAAAAACTATAAATTCGACGTTCTTTGTCATTGAAAATCACACTTCAAAAAAATAGTTATA
Source organism: Begonia fuchsioides (assembly GCA_003255005.1). Classification (NCBI taxonomy): domain Eukaryota; kingdom Viridiplantae; phylum Streptophyta; class Magnoliopsida; order Cucurbitales; family Begoniaceae; genus Begonia; species Begonia fuchsioides. The sequence goes on along the minus strand of QAOC01023401.1, from coordinate 2,817 downwards.
TATTGGCTATAATGGGTGGTAGCTCGAGCAACTGGTGGTTAGAAGCGACGAATAACGAAGAAGATGAAGCAGAAGAAAGTGAATCAAATATGAATTGGGTTTACGAACCTAATGCATATGTCCCCCATTTGCAACCTTTTGATGGTGGATATGATGTAGAGGTTCAATCTTTCTCAGATGGAGCAAATATGATGGCTTTGGCTACGTCACCTGAATCAGACAAAGAAGATGCTGCCGAAGTTTTGAGCTTGCCAACGGCGGCCGAGAGCGAGCTTAATTTTGGTAAAAGGTACCATTCCGTTAAAATTTTGAAAGATGAAATAACGAACAATGCATTATTAAATGGATATGGGATACCTTTCAAAAGAAGCGATCCAAAGAGACTAACAGCAATATGTATAGAGAGATGTTCATGGCGTCTTCATGCTTCAAAGATACATGGGGAAGAAACAATCCAAATTAAAACTTTGATAGTCATACTTGCGCTCGAGTATTGGAAAATCGACTTGCATTGGCAAAATGGGTGGCGGCCACATATCTCGACAGGTTCAAGAGTCAGCCTATGTGGGAAATCTCATCTATTACTGAGACGGTATGTAAAGATCACAATGTTATCATAACTTCAGGTATTGCAATTAACAGTCGCCTAGAAGCGCGACGTTTGAATGAAGGATTTGGCGAAGAATAATTTCAATTTCTTCGACAATATGGAGATAAGCTCCTGAGGTCCAACCCTGGTAGTGGGATTGGCATACAGTCAAAAGTATTGTAAGACGCAGGTGAAGGAGCTGTCTGTGAGTTTGAACGAATATATGTATGTCTTTTTGCATGCGTGAGAGCAATTGTCGAATTCGCCAGACCAGTCTTATGTTTGGATGATTGTCACTTGAAAGGTGCATGTCCCGGACATCTTCTAACGGCCGTCGGTATTGACTCTGACAATGGACTCTATCCTATTGCATATGCAGTAGTGGAGTCGGAGTGCAGAGATTCATGGAGTTGGTTTCTCGAACAGCTAAGACAAGATGTTAACAGTTCAACCGGATTTGGGTGGACTGTAATATCAGACAGACAGAAAGAACTTGTCAATGGAGTTCAAGAGAAGCTTGGTGATGCAGAGCATAGATTTTGTCTGAGACATCTATATGCCAATTTCCAGAAAAGCTTCCGTGGACAAGTATACAAACAGTTTTTATGGAACGCTTCACATGCCTCGACCGAACCCGAGTTCGAACGCCATATGACACGGTTGCACCGTCATAACCCGTTGGCTGCTGAATATTTAAGAGCTATTCCAAAAGAAACATGGGCAGCACATGCCTTCTCGTCGAACTCAAAATGTGAAATGAGTTTGAATAATCTCAGCGAGGTGTTATTCTCGCAGCTAGAGACAAACACATCATCACAATGTTGGAAATGATACGTAAATCTATAGCTGTTCGTATTGTGAAAAGACACGAGACGATGCTTCAAAGTTCGGATATGCTATGCCCAAAAATAATTCAAATCTTAAATCAAGCGACCCGAGAGGCGAGGAATTGGAGTGTCGTGTTTTCCGGAAATGTCATGTTTGAAGTTAGCAATGGCAGGAGGCAATTTATCGTCAATATGGAACTCAGAATTGCAACTGTTATAGATGAGAACTGACAGAGGTTCCGTGTGTCCATGCTATCTCCACTATGCAGTGGATGCGCGTGCCGATCGATCAATACATACACCAATACTATCATCGGGAGACGTACGTGAGGATGTATTTATACTATATTGCACCGATTGCTGAACATGAGATGTAACCGTCAAATCCTGGAAGATATGGTACATTGATACCACCAGCAGTTAGGCGCAGACCTGGTCGACCGAAGAAGAAAAGAACAAAAGACGTCAATGAGACCCAACGTAGCAGCACTTCCATAAGTCAAAGAACCGGCACCGTGCAATGTGGTACCTGCGGTAGGAGTGGACATAATAAGAACTCATGTCCTGGAAGAGCCTCCACCTCAGGCGCTCGACGATCTGCCGTTGAGGAAGACATGTTCGTGGGCTCGTAGGCACACAAGAGTCACAAAATAATCCACGAGAATCAAAACCCGTCCAAAATCGAGAACCACGTAGAAGGTGGCCAGCCTGGCCGAGATGGACAAGACAATAATATGATAAATATATTATAACGTTGAAGAAAAAATATGTTCATTACAAATTTAAAAAAAGTACAATGATTCTCTAAAGGAAAAAAAGTACAATAATTATGACAAAGTAACTAAAAATCGCCACAATCTGGTGGGAGCTGTGGAGAATCCTGGTCAAAAGGAGAAACTCAAAACATCCCGGCCGTATCCAGCGTCTGACGCATCTCGTCCACTGTGCGCTCAATCCTGTCTATCCGCTGCATATGCGTGTCATGATAACTGTCCATCCGCTGCATCTGCTCGGCATGGTAACAGTCCATCCGCTGCATCTGCATGGTATGAAACAGGTTCATCTGCTCCATCATAAGTGTCAACGTTGGCTCATGATACGAGGTCTGCAGTATCTGACTACTAGAAGGGTCGGAAGGTCTTGACATCTCACCCATCGAAAGTGCAGAAGGTCCTGGCATCCCACCAAAAGACGGTCATGTCAACGGGAGGAGTTAGCATCTGGGTAAAATCTAGCGGATCATCTTGAGCGGGAAGATCAACATCCAGATCGAAGTGCATCTGGGCTGCTGTTGTGTCCCTCCTGTCCACCCACGTATCGCCCACCTCTATCAAACTCATCCTCCCAAGTTGACGACGATCGAAAGCATCATGGACCCGGGGCTCCCTCATCACCTCACCC
>QAOC01023396.1:345144-568785 GCA_003255005.1 Begonia fuchsioides | reverse complement strand
AAAAAAAAAAAAAAAAAGAGAAAACAGAAACTTCAATTAAAAATTTTGAAGGGAGATTGACAACCAGGTTATATCAAACACGATTTCGTGTACCTCAATGTCCTCGAGCACTTCCATTAACTTCGAAGGTTTTGCCTGCCCTCCATCTCCTTTCATAGTAGTACCTACTTTACCTGAAGTCCCTTTTTTACTCGGTGGCTGATGAAATAAGCCCACACGAATAAAAACATAATTGTCGAACGAATGCTTTACAATTGAAAAATAGAGAACAAGATATAATTCTTCAAAAGGAAAAGAAACAACATACAGCTGCCTGGACAGGCTTCTTCCCACTCAACATGCTAGCAGCTGACCTTCGGACAAATGAACTTTCTGAAGTCTGCATAAAATTTCATAAAGGCAAAATCAAAATATATGAAAAATTAGATTCACAGATACAATGTCTTCTGATGTAATTCTAAATTATACAATGGGCCAGACAGATTGCATAAACAAGGAAATTGATTGAAGATAAAACACAAGCGCGGGAAAAAGGGCAAAGAAAAATGTGGCCATCAATGAATGTGACTTCCACAACTATAGTCCGAAAGAAGAGAATTATAATTCAATAGGTAATATGATATTTTTGTGCAGATTCTCCTCAAAAGAATATAATTTATATAAATGATTGTCCATCATTTTAATTATCCCTTTTATCAGCGCAAATATAATTATTGTGTTTACAACTAGAAGTGTTTCTATGAAGAAATTCACAGAAGGTAACATTCATGTTAATAACATCTGTTAGGATCAAAACAGAGTATAAGGAGGAATATTTTACTCATGAACAAAATTTAAATGTTTAAATATATAAAACTCATTTTCTAAAACAAAATATATATTTTACATTTCAACTAAAGACAAAATGATAACAGGTCACCATAAGCAAAATGAGAGCTAGTGTCAATAGTCACATATTGCTTATAGAAGATTTATTTGCCAGCAAGAGTATGATCAAGCTAGTCTTAGAATCTGTGAAGTTCTTAGGTTTGATAATCCATCAATAATAAATTGACTAATAAACCAGTTTTGGATGAGGTGTAGAATTTACGAATTTTTTAACGCATCAACTACGAAATGGAAAAAAGTGCACATGAAAATAAAATAAATTTGTGATAGCAAACAAGCATACCGCTGCAGAAGGCATATTTTCCCCGGAAGATTGGGTTGGAGCTGGAATCAATGAAGAAAGTTAGGACATATCTGACTATAGAAAATAAATATCTATAAATAAAATAAAACAAACAGACCCGAGCCGGAGGTGCCAGGTACAGCACCTTCAGCGCCCGCTATCAGTTCAGAGAGCTTTTTCCTTCTCACATCATCAAGTTTCTCCAGAGATCGTTCCAGCGGCCTCATGCCAACCATCTACAAAGATAGATTTAAGAAATTAAAATGCAGAACTTAAATGTTAGGCATTTCGTTCAAAAACCTAATATTAAAAAAAGCCAAAAAAGAAAATATTACCTTCGCTGTAGCAGCCAAAGCCGAAAAGGCAGCATCCCTAACTTCAGGGGTCCCATCATTGAGACTCTGACCAAAAACTAAGAATCATTTCAACATCTAGAAGAAACTATAATGACAAAATATTTATATCAAACAAGATCAAAATATCTAAGTGACTTATACATAAATCTCAATTTTGTAACAAAAAAATTACAAGCCTACACTTTGTTTCTCTCTTGCCTTCTTTCTTGCTTGGACAAAAACTACAGACTCAATTATCAGTAAACAACACACACTTTAATGAAGGCAATAATCACACGGGAATTAAGAGAACAATAAAAATAAAAGGAAAAAGACTTGACAACATAAATCTACTGACCTCCATCAAGATAGGAACATATTCCTTCTGCACTTTCATAACAACAGCTTTGTTACTTGTTTCAATACAGGATGTTACCCAGTTTAAAGTCAATGATCGCACAAGTGGAACTTTGTTTTTCACAGCAGTCTTGACATCTGCAGAAAAGTAATGCTTTCACCCTCTAAGTATCTAATCGGGAAAAAGGTTCCAGAATAGTCGATTCACATATCATACGTAACAAAAAATTGCAAAATTAAGAAGAAAATGATCGGCGCAAAACTTTAGAGCTATGCTAGAAGACATAATTGGGTCGTGAGTGAAAAGAAAAACATGCCTTCAACAATGTCGGCAAGGTTTAAACACCCAGCTTTATGCATTGCTTGGAGAGTCTGAATTAATGACTCAGTCAGGGTAGGTTTTTTCTCTTTCAATTTTTCCTACAGAGAAAACAAAACGATGAAATTTCAGATGTTACCACATAAAATAAGAGAAAAGAAAAATGGGAATGAAAATAAATTTTGTTTTCATGGCCTCTTGCAATGAAAGAAATTCCAATCACTAAACCCCACAATGAAAGTGGAAAACATAGAAAGAAAAAGACACATTTTTAGACAAAAATGCATTCTTGCTTACAAACAAAAATACGACAACGGAACAGCAAAAGTAAAGACAAAAGCTAAAGTCGTACTTCTAGAAATTACCAATTACAAATGAATATAAAATAAGGAAAACAAAAATAAATGGGAACATTATGATCAAACCACCAATGATGGACAATTTCACCGTATCAAAACAAGGATACAGGATTTCAAAAATAAATGGGAACATTATGCTAAAACCACCAATTAAATTTGAACACCCAACTCACAAACTAAATACAGACACCAATCACAATTCAACTAACAAATAAAACACCAAAAGAATCGATTCTCCCTATAATTCCTCCAAGAACACAATAGCCCATTGTATCAGAATTTATTTCATTAACGAACAAATTTTTGCTTGAAACCTGAAAACATCATGCTACATTAAAATTCTTTATAGTACCTACTGACAAAAAGATAAACTATTATTTCTACAACAAAGATATTTACCAAAAAAAATTGGTGCACATGTTTTAAGGAACAACACAAAATAAAAAAGTTTACTGGAATACCATTAAGAATCTCCCAATGTACTTCGCCATTCTATACGTAAAGGTTTGTAACATCAGAAAAACAAAGAAGAATGGTAAATGCACTTACAAGCAAAACTGGCAATAAGAAGCGCGAACTCGCAGAAAAATGTGTTCTGAGACCCCGGGCAAGATTGCCAAGTGCTTGGATAGCTTCAACAGCAACAGCTATATTCACATCCGTAATCAGCTGAAGAAGGAACGTTCAGTGAACATCAAGCCTTTTAAGATATCATCAAGCTTTTCTATTAACAAAAACAAATCAAATGATTACTCCAACAAAAGGAAAATGCAACAATCTAACAAGAGGACAGTGGACAACCTTACAACTAGAAACTTGCAGGTTAAAATAGCAGACAGAAAATTACATTACTGATTGTGAACACCAGTGACATATTCCTCTCCCAAAATATAATATATTGGTCCATTATATTAATAGAATGTTCTCGAATAAGTGGTTTTAAGAAGTCAAGATGGCTGGTGACAAGGCATTCGATGACTTTTACAAAAAAAATTAAATGAACTCGTGAAAAGATAAATGAAAAGGCAATGGAAATCTTTAGAAATCATTTAAGAATGTACAAATGATTATTTACGCTCAACACATCACTTTCAGACCTTATCGGTAAAGTATCATGTTACTAAAGCAAAACAGAAGCTTGTAGCTCAAATGTGTCTCATAAATTTAGTTAATTCAAAAAATTAAACAGCCACTTGTAAGAACAAGTTTAAAAATGTGTGTGTGTGTGTGTGACAGCATGTTAAGAAACGAAAATAATTAAATTGGTTTCAATCTTCAACTTAAGTTCTTGGGATTTATGACAATTCATAGAGAATCAGAGGATGATAAACCTAAGGTTGAAACAACATTCCAAGTAATTCATAATATCAGTTCTCTGCAATGTCAGTAACTCCGTGTATTGTCTGAAAAGCATTTGCTAACCTAATAAATCTGTCAAATTTTTTCTTCAATACACCAAAGACATGTTCCAAGAGATCACAATAAAAGTTTTAATAAAGAAAAATGTCAATGGAAAACCTTCTTCAATGTTCGACAAACTTCGCTAAAATCGCCAGATGCAATTTTTTTAGTTGAAGCAAGCTTGGTAAGTTCTGCAACAGCTTCCTTTCGCTCTGACCACTTCGTAGCTTTCTAAAATTAGAATAAAAAAAGGTTTTAACTCCATGAAAACAACCTGCTCAGTTTCACAGTACCTGTGAAACATTCACCATGGCTTAACTCCCACAAAAATTAGAAAGAAGACACTACCACTCCTTCCCAAAATCCTGACTTCTCTAGAGGAGTCAATATGTCAACAGGATCAACGAGATCGTATTCGTCAATTTCCTGAGGAGCTGGATGTAAAATTATGTTAGGAAAGAGAACAAAAAAACAATTAACAATTCCAAATGCCCGCTATGATATATTCAACCTTCACATCTTTAGCCAAGAAACAATGAAATATAAATAAGTAAAAGCAAATACTACACATCACTGCACCGAATAGTAAAGTGCATGCCTTCATTTGCAATGTCATCTGAAGGTCCAGGACCTGCCGCCTCAGAAACAGCTTCCGGTTCAGGCTCCTTGTCTTGCTCAGATCTAGTAAATACATACACGTTGTATCCCATTACAAGTGTGAAATATAGAAAATATGAAGTTACATGTATTTTTATTATGACAAACATGTTAAAATTTCAATATTTTAACTACAACAGTAAAGAGAACCGACTCAATAATGCACAATTCCCAAAAATAATGAAATTTTCATTAGGAAAAGCAATAAATTTATTAAAGACATAAGTTCACCTAAGAGATCAGACATAGAATGCGAAAAAAAGACTCCAGTAGCGAGTTAGAAAATCAAAAGATATCAATCACCACAGCAAAAGGACATAGTTTTGAAAATTAAGACAATGATATACCCCCCACGTGATCCCATAAATACATTACAGATCTTGCTTTGAATCACTGAAATAATGGAATGGAAAATTCCTGTACGCAGTGAGACTACAGGAGCAAATTCTTGTTTTTAGAAAAAAGATGGGATTAAATTCCCTTTTTCTTTTTTTAGCAGAAAATTTCAGGAGCATATTCTGAATAATAGCAAAACTCAAAATATGTTAACCATAAAAAAGAAGTTAATAAATTGGATCAAATTAAAAGACATCTAGGGAAGTAGACCTTATTTTGCGGGAAGGTTTAGCTGTCCCTGACACATTGGCAAGCTCAGCTTCAAGCTCTTTTTTCTGACAACGCAAAAGAAAATAGATAAATATATGACTTTTATACAACAATAATCATAACAAATGTTGCATAAAAATAAATTCATTCATACCATAGTGTCACGCATTTTTTCGAAAAGAATGGATTTTACAGGGTCTTTTCCGATCCAACGGCAAAGCTCCAAAGTCAACCCTTTCGAGGATGCGCGAACATTTTGATCTTGATGATCAAAAAGTTCTGGAAGCATCTTCAGAATTCTTTTGGGAGGAACAACTTTTGATCCAAATTCACTATTTCAGAGAAGTAATGGATATATCGGTTAACTGATATAAACAAATGAAATCTTGCATTAAAGGAATATCATGTGCAAACCTTAATGCTTGAAACATAACATCAATTGCTGGGACGACAGCTTTTGCAACTTTATTCTTTATTGCTTTCTCCATGGCATCCTAAAGTTTTGTAAACCATTACAAAAAAAAAGAGAGCACATGCATGTGATCCATGGGATTAAATACGTAAACTAATTATAGAGTAACATATTTCTATTAAAGACATGTCAAATAGAAGATATTTATATCAGAGATGAGCGTATTTTTTATTGAATCAAACATGCCTCCAACCATATATGTCAGACACCAGTAACTAGAGTTCCAATCAACTGTTTAGCTCTAAAACAAACTTTTTGAATCATACGAAAATCTAATATTAAACTTTTGAAATTTATAATGGATACTAACAGCCAGCATTTGTTGGCCATTGATGCTACTTCTAACCTATATTCGCAGAAAGTTCAAATTAATATTTTCTTTGTTTCAAATAAACTATTATGATTTTTTTCATATGCTCATTCCCGTCTTCAACAAAAGAAATAATAATTAATTTAGTAAAAAAGATATAGTTAGAATCAAAGTATATCAAAGTGTTGAAATGACAGGATGTTAAATGTAGAAAGAATCAGACAAAACAGAAAAACTAAGGAATGTCTCAACAGTCCATACCAGGAAAACTTCGGTTGCCTCCAATTCCACCCAAAGCATAAACACTGCCTGGGCTTTCTCCACTGTCTTCGGCCGACCTGTCAAGCACTTCGCCACAATTGCATCACAAGTTTCCTTGGCAAACCTGTTGGGCGAGTTGAAATAATATTAACCAGAGTGAACGAGAGAAATGATAGAAACATTGATAGCTCATTAGAGTAAAATAATCCAACTGAAGAAAGCGGAAAATGCAAGCATTCGCACCTCCCAGCATCAGCATCAGCTGCTCTCAAAAATGATATCAAAGCATCCAGCGCTTTTTCTTGTACTGGCGCATTTGAATCCGCCACTGTCTTCTTAAAATAAGGACCTGGAGAAATCAGAATCAACAAACATGACATTTCACAGAGTTTTAAATCAAAGAACAGCTTAACAATGCATTGCATGATATTAACAGAACCTATATAGCTCATTAAAAGATCATAAAATAAAATGCCAGATCTAACTAGCGAGAATTAAAACCCTAACAGAAACTCACCTAATTCGCGGAGGCGAGCATCCTTAGGATCCGTAATAGAGTCGAAGACGGCGGATAAATCAATATTGGCTTCGTTTCTAACCTTCCAGTTCTTGTGCGTCAGCCGATCTTCCCATGGCAGTTTCTTGGCCTCTTTCAATAATTTCTCTTCCTCTGACATTCTCACTTTCCTATTCTATGATCTTCCGACTGCAAATGAGAATTTCGCTATCAACGAGTTCAGACGATCGTCGAACTTTCTTCCGAGTCTACGCTCTCCTCTGAAAATTGCAGGCGAAGAGAGAGAAGCGGGAGAGAGGAGAGGGTGAAGATAGATCAACAGAAATACTAGGGTGGAGAGGTCAGTACTATATCTTTATCTCATCCCCAAAACACCTTAGAGAGGTGAGAGAGGGCGAAAGAGCTAAAAAGAGAGGGAAATTATTTTATTTTTTGTTCCTCTATTTCCAAAAAGAGTGGGGCAAATTGGGCTTTTCACATCAGACCAAACCTCGTCCCACTCTCGCGTTCTTGCGCGTGACCAAACGCTCCCTCTTCACGCCCTCTATATTTGAATAGGTTATTAATAGTTTTATAGTTTTTACACATTTATACTAAAATGGGTATAATTATTGCGTTGCGCGTGAGAAAAGAGTGGGGATAGGAGAGAAGGTCCAAATGGAGGGGACCCGAACAGGAAACAGCGAAACAAATGGGACTTATTTTTTATTTAAATTTTAATAAATAAAAAAATAGCATAGTCCTTAGATTTGAAAATTTTCAAATACGATGGTTTACGTTATATCACCATTGAAACCACAAAACTCGACTCACTCTTTTCCAAATCACGCTTTTGACGCTATGGATTAAACCCAATATTTAATTTTTTAAAGAATACTTATATATATTTGTGATTATTTTTTCTTAATTTAATTTAGTTTTGTTTGTCAAGTTGATAGAAGAAAATGAATAATCTTAATGCGCGTGTGTTAGGTTTGACAGAACATGTTGTGACATTTTTGTGGATGTACTTACAATGCTCGCTAATTAAATTGTCGAATATTATCTTTTTTATTATAATTTAGAATTATAGATTTTTCGGGTAGTTGCAAAATTTTATGCTAGGATATTTCCAATCTCATTTGTAACCCTTCTATTGAATAGCTGGAGGGGCACTATTGGTGGCGTGTGCGACGTGAAAAGAAACTCGTCTGTTCGTGTTTCCTATTATAAAAACATGAGTGTTATCTTAATTCGAGCTTGCTCCAAACTTGGTTAGTTAGAATTGTTCAAAAATCACTTTTGAAGTATGAATTTGTATTTGTAAGTTGATTAGAATACCAACTATTCTTCAAAGCTGACCTTCAAACATACTTCATGACGGCCTTGTCTAAAGTGTTTGAAAGCTCGGTACGATAATATTATTCACCTTGATTTAGAATTTGCATTATTTTGCTTTCGAGACTAAGCTCAAATGGAATATACTGATTCGACACGAGTATTTGACTTATAATCGCTATTAGGATGCTCGGTTAACAGATGTGGGATGGACACCCCCATTTGTTGGTCGTCGATGCTTGCCTATTGAANAATATTATTTTTCCCATAAAAAATATTCTAAGAGTCTCACAAGATTATATTATAATTTTGCCATTAATAATGTTATATTTATTATAATATTTTAAAATACTCCAAAAACATGTCAAATAATGATAGAGAGAACAACTTTTATAGTTATTGTATTATTTAAAATTTACTTAATTAAGTATGTTTTGTTGACCTAAACTATCGGAGAAGGCCAAGGGATCCCTGCGTGGTTTGTATAGTGGTGAATTACGCTTTAAACCTCGCATACTAAAGTGGCGAGATTTTCCTAGTCTCATCATTTTCCATCCCATTTCTACGGGGTGCTCGAGGAAATTGAGTTGCTCGTGTTGATGGAAATTCAGTGATTTTGATTTGATTCCTCTTCAGTACACGCGCAGCCATGGAGATCGAAGTACGGGGAGTACGAGGGATAGAAAACTGTTATGTTGCGCTCCCTCTTCATCTGATTCAAAGGCTTGATGTTGGGCGTTCTGGCTCTGATTTCGGCTACGTGCCTCAAATTCTCGTTCTCCATCTTCGTTCTATATCTTCCGACGCCACCTGGACGGTTGCTTGGTCGGGGGGTACTTCGTCTTCTATGGCGATTGAGGTACAGCTACTTCAATCCTTGGAATTTCTATGGTGTTTCTCTCTTCGCTTGCTTCTCGGCATATATCACTCTCTTGAAGCTTCGCTTGTTTCTTATGCTTTCCCCGTCCCGTGTTTGACACCTAGTTGTAGAAATTTCTATTAAGATGCCAGTATATCCACATGGCTGGCGTTCTATTTGATAGCTTGGTGCGAGTTATATCATTCAATTCATGGCTCTCATTGTTAACTAATACAAATGTTTAAATTAGCTTCAACCTAACAACTTATGTTTGTATAACTATAGGCAATATCATTGTTCTAAACAAGACTTGAGTTGTTTAATGGATCATACCTTAGAGTAAATAGAAAAGAAAGGCGTCAATTCCAACACAAGGTTCAAGGAAACCTTCTCTTTAATCAAATTCTCCATTTTAAAGAGGGATGAAGAAAATATGGATGAAATTATTGAAAAGTGACATTCACGTAAGGTTAGAATTTCTTGGTAGAAGGATGAAAACACCAATACCCTTTTTCTTTTGGTGAATATTTTGATCAAAGAGACACTTTCGAATTATATAATTAGCTTACCTGTACCAGGAGGATGAAGATAAGAAACAATTGACCGCTAAAAATCTTTAGACTGCATGTTAGAAGGAAAAAGTTTGCTTAGAAAAATAACTTATGAGAACATTAATTCGTGTTCGGACGCCAAAAGCTCATTAGGGCAACCCATTAATCAAGAATGTGACTGGGCAAAACTACCTTCCCAAGGTATTTATGAACTTTGTTTTGAAGAAGGAGAGAGAAGATAATTTGATAAACCAATGTTTTTTTCCGTGTTTCAAATACAGTTACCAACATGTTAACTAATCGATTACGATAGATTGGATTGGATTTTGCAATTTTTTCTTCTGCAGTACCTCGACAAGACATGAGCGTGAAAGGGGTTCGAGAATCAGTTTTCTTTTTATAAGGGCTAAAATCATTTACTTTGGCTTTTTGACCCCATATTGGATCTCGAAGATCTCCCTCCAAGCATAAAAACACTGAGGAGATAGTATTTTCCTCTTAGTGATAACGTTTTATTGAGAAGTTTTGAAAGAATGCTGAAGTTTTGATAATGCAAGTTTGAGTTAATTTGACGCCTCCTTGGCATTGACCAAAGTACCATCAACAATGTTGACCTTTTTGTTACCAATACAGTGAAAATTGTTACTGAGTGTTAGAGATCATATCGTTGACAGATAGTTTGAACAGACCATCATAGGAAAGGAGGGCCTTTACAAGGGTGAATTGGAGAATTCATAATGGTGACTTGTACAAAATTTAGGAATTGGGTCCGTGAATTAGAAATCATGTTAAGTATGCTGGGAAGGATGGAAGTTAATGCTATCAAACAGTTTACTTTGAAGAATGTCGAATAGTTCTGTGTAGGATGCCAAGTTTAGGATTGTTTTTGTCTTGGGGTTGTTTAATTGCTCTTTCTTTTTTTTTTTGTAGTGGTGAATTCTACTTAATGTTGTTGACATTCCTGGTGTTGTTTGCTCTAAAAACTCTAGTTTCAACAGAGACATATGCCAAAGTGTTTTTATTTATGTAAATGTTCTTACTTGGTTTTTCTTCTGTCGATATGTAGATAGCCCAACAATTTGCGGACTGTATATACTTACCAAATCACACTATGGTTCATGTGCGAGCTATTGCTAATGTGCCAAATGCTACTTTTGTTACGATTGAACCTCATACTGAAGATGATTGGGAAGTATTGGAGCTGAATGCAGAACTGGCTGAGGCTTCCATTTTAAATCAGGTATATGCTAGTAACCATCTAAACCTTATTTGGTTATGAGACTTTGTTCTCAAGTGACGATAGCAATGTCCCTTTGTTATAAGAAACAACCTTTCTGCTCTTGTCTTACTAATCTTCTTGATAAGTACTAGTATATTAGTTATGTTATATTATTTTTTGGAATATATATGATTTTTGTTATTAGGACCATTATAATATGATTAAGTAAAGTTGATTTGTGATGCAGGTCCGGATTGTTCATGAATCAATGAGGTTTCCTTTGTGGTTGCATGGTCGCAAAGTCATTACATTCTCTGTGGTTTCAACGTTACCCAACAATGCAGTGGGTAAGAAGAGATCTCGGATTTTTTGTTTCAGTTCATTCATTAAGTCCTCAATTCTGAATATTTTTGTCTCATTGGTGTGCTAGTTGAAATATTATTAGGCGTATCTTGGTCTGTAAAATTCTCAACTTTCATCTTTTACAGCGTGATGTTTTTATGACTATTGTTTCTCATTTGGAAGTTCAGTAAACAACGCAACCTTTTACATGATAAACTAATTTTTCTCCAAAAATGGTGAAACCAAAATGTTATAGAAGATGGATTTTTGGGTTGTCATCAATATTCCTTGTTTTCATGGAGGGAGAATATCTAATTCAGCACAGGCTTGGCTCAGGCGGATATAAGACCATGAGTAATTTATTAGTCATTTTATTATTTATCTTTTTAGTTTATTTTAGTAATTTAATTTATGTTTTCTATATAATTGTTCGCTAACGACATTAAATGTTAGACTTTGATAATGAAATATTTTTTTTTCCCCTGGGATTAATTACTCCCTAATTTTCTCTATTCCATGTTAAAAATTCTAATCCATCAATGTTTTTCCCTTCTGCTAATTTGTAGTGTACCCTCTTTTCTTAAGGAATTTCGCTTGTAAAAAAGAAAGGATTACGAAAGTTTTTGGATGGACACAATCTTTCTTGATTCATTCCTTCTGGCATTAGAAATCAACTAACAAAAAATGAATGCTGTAGTGTTCTTAGTACTACATTTTGGGCTTCCTGGTTCTGCCTCTTTGGTTCTAGTATTTGCTGTTCTTTTTAATGACTTTATCTCGCATGTGGTTTCCTTCAGTGCAACTTGTGCCGGGAACTGAAGTGGCTGTTGCTCCAAAGAGACGCAATAAAATGTTGGACTCTAATGAAGGCTTGCCCATTGACTCTTCTTGCAAAGAACATAGTTTGAAGACATTATTGCGTATTCAGGATTTAGACAGGAGATTGATTCACAAATGTAATTACCAAGATTTTGAGTTTGGGGTAGTTCTCACTTCTGTTGCTTTTATCCACCCTGAAACAGCTAAGAACTTTTCATTAAATTCCCTTCAGTTAGTTTCTATTTTGCCGAGATTATCATTGAAGGAGGAAATGTATCCTGAAATCAATGCTTTGAAAACTAATAGCAGAGATATAAATGACCAGAAGGGATCTCATCAAGCAATAGTCTGCCTTATAACATCAGAATTGGTGGCTAAGGGGCATCTTATGATTGCTGACTCCCTTCGTCTTTATCTAAGAATCAGCTTACATTCATGTAAGTTTTATTTGAAGTATATTGCTCACTTTATTGTGCTGCTATGTTAACGTTTTCTGTAGATTTCATCAATTTAACTGCACAACTGTTGTGTTTTATGTAAGTTTCTGTGCTAGACTAGTACCTAACAAAGCCTGTAAGCCCGTATTTTCATAAAATAGCATGCAGTCAATTTGAGGACTCATTATAATGTCTACTAACTAAAACAGTCTTTAAGTTTTTTTTTAATGAAAAAAACCTGTTTTAGGTAAATATTAAAAAATTAGGGTTGAGATTTTATTTTTTCAAATTTGTCTAACATATCAAAAGACATGTCTTTGTGGAAAAAATAGATACAACATAAGGAAAGATTTATTATTATTATTATTCTTTTTTTTTGTATTTATATCTCCTCAGTTACGTATTACATGCTGCAATAGTATCCTAATTAGTTGTGTTTTGGACATTCTCGTGATCATGCTGTGGGAAAATGTTCTGTGATCACTTTTTGCTGTTCATTCTTCTTAATCAGAAGCAATTAATATTTTTTAATCAATCACTTCAGAAAGAATATTTTTTAAATCAAGCAATTGCTTTGATGACAATTACCACATTTATTTTGAGATATATGTCACATGATTTATGCATCAGAGTTGTTACTTTGTTGCAGGGGTTTACTTAAATCAAGGTAATATAACTTTGAAGAGTGATTTTTCCTCGGCTTGTCTTTCTCCTTGCCATTTTAAGATGTCGGAGAAAGAGAAGCCCACAGCTAAACATGGCCGACAAGGGCCTAGGAGCCAGAAAAACTCCAAAACAAAGAGCAAGCTTTCAAAAACTAGCACGGGTACCTTTATAAATGTCGTTGATTGGTCTCTTCATGATGAAGTTGTTACTTCTCTTTCTGACAAATCTCATAAAAAAGTTGAGATGGGAACTTCCCATCCTTCTGGCAAAGAGGAGGGTTTACGGAATCTTCTTAATGTTTGGTTTGCTGCTCAACTTGATGCCATTGCTTCAAAAGTGGGAATGAAAGTCAATTCGTTGGTTTTGGGACGTCAAACCATACTCCACTTTGTGATAAATAATTTTAAATTTGGAAGCCAGGTGAAGCCAGAGGCCTCATCAGATGGTCCAGATAATAGAAATAAGACGGTTGAATTTTTATATGCTTTGACTATTTCTCATCAGCCATTAAATAGTGAGAACAGTGATGCATATAAGCTTAGTTTTGATGAGAGAAAGAAACACAATGTTAATATGGAAGCTTTGGAAGGGTTTGCAAAGTTATGCGTTGGTGATCCTGTCTCCTTTCATTCTGTCAAAGAGATGACCCCTGATGAAGACAATGCTTCTAATATATCATCATTAAGCTGGATGGGAGGAATCGTGTCTGATGTTATCAATAGTAGGTATTCTCTTCAATTGTTCAGTGATCCATCTTGATGATTTGAATAAACATGTAAGGAACCATATCATTCAGTGTCATTCATAAGTGCAATCTAGATAGATCAATTGTTGGATAAAGCAAACTTTGATAGACTCAAAATTGCAAAACCCTCAATTTCTGCTAGGAAATAAGTTTTATTGTAAACTCATTCGTCTAAAATTGTGGTAGGGCAAGTATGCTAGTAAACTCTATAGAGTCTCAGTGTAACTTGTGATAATGGCTTGTTGGATGCAAATTGAAAATTGTACTGTGGTTCACAGGTTAGTAGAGGGATAACTTGATAATGTCTTTGTTGGATGTAAATTAAGCTAATTGCGGCCTCAAACAATTTTTTGAAAGCCTGAATCTGCTACATTTATGTAATGTTTCAATGATATGATGCTTGTTTTTTCTCATGAACTTCTCAATTTTTTATATAAAAAACTTTTTACCATGTCTTTAAACAAATTCATATCATACTACAGGATTGATGGTGCTGCTATCTCCTACAGCTGGGAGGTGGTTCAGTTCACACAATTTGCATCTCCCTGGGCATGTTCTAATATGCGGACCTCCGGTGAGTTTGTCTCTCTCCTTTCCCCCTCTCATTTAAACACGACTTGCCCCTGAGTGGCATGAATACTATATGTTATCTTGAACATCTGAAACCATACATGACATCTTTAATCCTTGAGATAAAAGACTGGTTGTGTCACTCATCTGTGCTTCTGTGTGAAGAATAGCACTGTTGCTGTTATTGTTTTATAGATCAGCTTTCTCATTATTGCAGAGAGTTGACAAGAATTTTGTTCTTTGTATTGGAGCCTGTTTATTATATCCCTTGCGGAAAATAGCCTCACATTAGCGTTCCTTAGTTAGATAGCTTAATTCAGATAATTTTGTAGTAATGGCTGTTTTATGTTTACATTTTCAATTTTCTAGAACTAAGGACTGGATTCAAATCTGTAACTTAAATAAAAGTGGGTATTTGTGTCTGGAATCACTCAATCAATGGAGATCTGATTTATACTCTTAACGCAGTATTGAAGCCTCTTTCTCTGTTTTGTAATTGTTTCTGCTTCTGTTCTATTTTGGTCCTTTGATTCTCTCTTTTTTATCTGACTGAGTGAGATTCGAAGTTTTAGTTGTTGATTCTCTGGCACTCAAGGTGGACCTTCTGCTTTTCAATCTGACCCGACTGACGTTTCTCTGCATGTATTCCAGCATGATTTTGGAACTGTTTTTCTTTATATTTTTCAAATTCGGTTTCCAATTTTTTCATCCTTAACCGCATCAATATGTATGACACACCTTGTATTCTGTTACCTAATCCTCTTTTTACCTCCACTTTGTTGAACATTTCGCTTACTTGAAAACCTCCAAACAGCTAACTATTCAAATGGTAAAGATTTTCTTAAATGGTCTCGAATTTATGAGACATTTTTGAAGGTCAAAGTGCTAATCTTGTGTTATGAGTTCGGACAGTTTATTTGCAACCTAGAGTTTAAAGGAATCATAAGGGAAACTATTTATGGTTGCCGTGTGGTTTTGGTGTTGATTGCCTTCACTAAATAAAGTGGATTTTTTTTTGTAAAGAAAATGACTTAGTACGGCCAATGGTCTTAACTTTGGTTGAACATTATTTTATCTTGCCTTCTTTCAGCTTGCATCGGCCAGTTAAGCTTAGCCTCTTTTTGCTTGTAGGGTTCTGGAAAGACATTATTAGCTAGAAGTCTAGGAAAATTTCTATCAGAACATGACCGCCTCTTAGCCCACACGTAAGAAGTTGATCTTGTTTAATTCTGAAAGTTTATTTTCCTTGCGCTTCATATAATTGTTTTGTTGTGACGAACTTTTCCTGATCTACTTGGCCTAATTGGATGATTATTTTTTTCTCAATAAAGAGTTTACATATGTTGCTCTCGAATTGCATTGGAAAAAGCCTCAAATGTTCGGAAACTGCTCTCAAGCTATGTGACCGAAGCTTTAGATCATGCTCCCTCGGTTGTGATTTTTGATGACCTGGACAGCATTATTTCAGTTCCCTCTGAACTAGAAGGATCTCAAATGTCCGCATCTATGGTTGAACTGACAGGATTTCTCGTTGACATTCTAGATGAATATGGGGTAATATTATATATAAGTTATGGTATCATTTCTTAGGGGAAGAAAATTAAATAACTAACAAAAATATGCTATATATATCATGGTATCATTTCTTTAAAGAAGAAAGTTAAGTGGCATAAAAATATGAGCTGTCCAAGACTGATTCACTCCTATGTAAGGTAAATTTGTTCTAACTTTTACATCTCAGTATGAAACTTCAAACCGACTGATCATAAAAACCTTTTGTAAATATTTATGTTCTTGACTTTTAAAAATTGTTACAATTACAGGAGAAAGGGAAGAGCTCATGTGGTATAGGTCCCGTTGCCTTTATAGCTTCAGTTCAGGATCTTGATAAAATACCCCAGTCATTAAGCTCTTCAGGTTTGTATCCTCTCATGCTGTAGAACTAACGTCAAATAGTATTTAGAGTAAATTGCAAATAAATGGATAGCTAAATTCCCTCATTTTAAAATTGTGTGAATCATTGGTAATTTTTTTTATCGACAATTACTAGGAAGGTTTGACTTTCATGTACGTCTCTCTTCTCCCGCTGCATCAGAACGTGGTGCTATGCTAAAGCATGAGATAGGGAGTCGATCCTTGATTTGTTCTGATGAAATTTTAGATGAAATGGCTTCCAAATGTGATGGTTATGATGCGTATGATCTGGTAATGATACCCATTTTCTAATTTCCAAGTCATTTTTCTCACATTTTTCTTTGCTCTTTATCTGCTATCATTATTTTTCATCATACAAATTCAAATCTTTCCCCAAAATGATTCTTCACATTTCATTCTGTCCAAATTCATCTGTCTGACTGTTTTTTCACATCTATTGAATTAGGTTTTATCTTTCTTGTTTCATTTTATTCTGCCCATGTTTTGTTTGATAAAAACTATTTAACTTAATTTTTGGATGCAGGAAATATTGGTTGATAGAGCTGTCCATGCTGCTGTTGCTCGTTTTGTTCCTTCTAAATCGGATTTTAGATTGCAGGAAAAGCCAATTTTACTTAAGGATGATTTTTCTCGGGCAATGCAAGAATTCATACCTGTTTCTATGCGTGATATCACAAAAGAGGCTGCCAAAGGTGGTCGAATTGGATGGGATGATGTTGGTGGTCTAGGTGACATTAGGAACTCCATTAAAGAGGTATAAGTTTCCATCTTTGTGTTTGTTACGATGAATTTGACTTTCTCTTTATTTACATTTATAATAACACAATGGTGTCTGTGGTCTCCTATATCGTCATCATAACCAGAACAAATTAGAACGTTCAAGTGCGGATTCAAGTAATTCTTGAGAATAGTTTGGTTGGTATAATAGCAATATTTTTTTCTTTAGATAAATTTAGGCATATTGCGCAATCCTTAATCATGGGTTTTTTCGGTGTGATTCAGTTTAGTTATTTGCAGTTTAAGTAATTAAATTTTACACAATTGTGACTGTTTTGCTGACATGTTTATTCGCTTAAAAATAGATGATAGAATTGCCATCGAAGTTCTCAAACATTTTTGCACAAGCTCCATTGAGGTTACGGTCCAATGTTCTCTTATATGGGCCTCCTGGCTGTGGCAAGACACACATAGTTGGCGCAGCTGCAGCTGCTTGTTCCTTACGATTTATTTCTGTCAAAGGGCCAGAGCTTTTGAATAAGTATATTGGTGCTTCTGAGCAAGCTGTAAGAAACTGAGTCCTGTGCTAGTTTTGAAAAATGCATCTCTATGTCATTTTTCCGCTTAATTTAATTTTGAATAGATATATTATCAAATAGAAATTTAAGCCTTCTGAAGCACAATGGCAATGTCCTATCGCAAATACTTTTCCTAACAAGATTCACATAGCATCAACATAATTCTCTTTTATCTTTCGTTACTCTTAATGTAGAATTCTTTATACTACATTTTTCTTGTACTTTCTTCTCCATTTTAATAAACTCATTTTTACCAAAAAGAAATTGAGGCTTCTTTGAACATTGAAATTGTTCCAAAGTTCATAATATGTTTAAAAAAATTTTATACTACATTTTTCATGTACTTTCTTCTCCATTTTCTGACTGTGAAGTTTCATTTCTGATGTTAAAGTGGCTTTGTTTTTCTTGGTTTGAGTTCTCTGGGTTTGTTCATAAGATATATTGTTTCCGATGTATTGCATTAGGGAGATTATTTTCTTTGAAATAATGTGCAACATTTTTTATGCCGTGGATGAAGACCTTTTTGCTACACTAAGCTCTTGCTGTAGTAATTACAATAAGCTTTAGATAAGTAGCATTGGACAATTGTAAGATCCTTGTTTGGTTCCATGCCTCATGTAAAATGAAATGTCTTCCATGGTATGCGTAGTCAAATTGTGATGCTTATCCTCATCATAACTATGCATACTGTTTCAGGTTCGTGATATTTTTTCCAAGGCAGCTGCTGCAGCTCCATGCCTTCTCTTTTTTGATGAGTTTGATTCTATCGCACCCAAGAGAGGCCACGACAATACTGGGGTGACTGATAGGGTGGTCAATCAAGTGAGTAACTTGTATGCTTTATTCATGTTTTGTTGACTTTTATCATTTTCTGATTGTGCTGTCACACTCATTTGCAGTTTCTGACTGAGTTAGATGGAGTTGAGGTTTTGACTGGAGTATTTGTTTTCGCTGCAACTAGGTTAGTTTCTCTTTCTTTTTCTACTTTGTGGTTGGATCTCTTTTTCTTTAGGAAAGAATGTAAATGGGAAATCTTTTTTGCACATCAACATCGTGGTTCAAGAAATAGAGGTGGGAGCTATTCAATGTAATTTTTTGCAAGTGACATATTTAACAACATGCACACGTATGTGATGTCTGTGTTTTAAATAGCTACTGCCTAAATATTGATTTTTAATTCAAATTATATGATAATGTACTAGAATGATTGTCACATCTACCATAATTGCTGGTAATGGAATGGTAAGTTATTGTGCTGAGTTGGCATATGAGCTGCAATTTAGATGCCAGAATTTTCTCTAGAAATTTAATTTCCATTTCGTTTCTTAGCATGGTTGAACAATCAATGGCTATTTATTATCTATCTTTGGTTTTTCTGCCAGTTAATGACATGGATACATATATTTCATAACAGATAAATATAATATGCACAAATGAATTTCATGCCAACTATGGATTGGGTCTCCTTGTTTTCACGATCCTTTATAGCTGGATTTGGTAAATATGTTTTGACTTTATTTTTTCATGTTTGACTCGTCCTGGTGATTTTCATTTCAAGCAGTAGACCAGATTTACTGGATGCAGCTTTGCTTAGACCTGGAAGGCTAGATCGCTTATTGTTTTGTGATTTTCCTACTCCTAGAGAACGACTGGACATTCTCACAGTTCTTTCTAGAAAGGTTCGATTTTTCTTACTTTTTTCAACCCTAAATTCTGCTGGAGTAACAGTAAGTTTAATTTCTTAACATATTATCTTCAAATATTTTTTGACGTGTCAAATTGCATTTAATGTATTACAATTAAAATAATTATTTATTTACCGATGGCAAATCAACACGTCAAAATTATAGTATGTTAAGAAAGTAAACTTGAAATTATTCTTCCCGTCTTAGTTGAAGCACAAGACGAACCATTCTTTGATGATGAATTTTCGGTAAAACTTTTGATTAAAAGAAGAGATCATCCAATTTTTGTTTTCAATATTTCGATGGAAATTGTTTCACAGCTGCCATTGGCAAGCGATGTCGATTTGGATGAAATAGCATGCGTGACGGAAGGATTTAGCGGAGCGGATTTACAAGCTTTGCTATCTGATGCGCAACTCGGAGCAGTTCATGAGGTTCTTAGTGAGGCTGATATTACCAAGTCCACAAAAAAGCCAATTATAACACACAGTCTTTTGAAATCCACGGCATCAAAAGCTAAGCCATCAGTTGCAGAAACTGAGAAGCAGAGACTATACTCGATTTACAGCCAGTTCGTCGACTCCAAAAAATCGATCTCTGCACAGGTATCTCACCTCTCTCTTTCTAGAAGAAAAAAGAGACTAATACTCTTTGTTCTTTTATTTATTGATTATTGCTTTTTTGTCTGTGCAGTCGAGAGACTCGAAAGGTAAGAGGGCAACTCTAGCCTGAGGAATGCAATCCTTCAAATTGGTTCGATTTTTGATGTGATTTGAAATTTGTTTAGCGAGATTTCATTGTTTTTGTTGGATTAATGGTGTTATGATTATTATGTACAGAATAATAAACCTTCTACTGTTTACATGCACAAAACGAACCTTCAACTGCTTCAAGATTTGTTCAATTAAATTCTTGAATTGTTTTTCAATAAAATGATCCTGAATTTGTTCGGTTTGATATTGGGTTGGTTTTGATGGATTGGCTTGGAATTGAAAGTGATCTTATTTGGCCTAACAGGCGCATGAAGAAAATTGGTGTCAGCCAAGAAATAAGTAAAATTGTGACAAAATATTATGAAAATAAAAAATAATGTAAAAAGGAAGGAGGATCTTCGTCTGCTTCCTCAGCCAATCACAGCAGTCCAACTCAGCTCTCTTCCTTCACTGAGTCATTTCGTCATCCTATTCCTATCCAACTTAATCTTCCATCTCTCCTCTCCACCACCAATGGCGTTTCTCTAATCCTTCACGCGCTCTCTCTCTCTCTAAAACTTAAGAATCTCTCTCTCTCTCTCTTCTGTGAATACAAGAATCAACCATGTCGCTCACTATTCCGACCAATCTCTCCAAGCCCATGCTGAAACCTCGATTGGCCCCTGCAATGGCGGCCAGAGCCAAGCCGTTGGTTGTTTGCTCCGCCTCTCCGAATCAGGTCCCGGACTTGTCTTCGCCGTCGCCGTTTAAGGCCTTCTCCGCCGCGCTAGCCCTCTCTTCCATCCTCCTCTCAGCTCCGGTCCCGGCANTTTAGCGAGATTTCATTGTTTTTGTTGGATTAATGGTGTTATGATTATTATGTACAGAATAATAAACCTTCTACTGTTTACATGCACAAAACGAACCTTCAACTGCTTCAAGATTTGTTCAATTAAATTCTTGAATTGTTTTTCAATAAAATGATCCTGAATTTGTTCTTCGGTTTTGTTTGGTTTAACTCGGGTTCGATTTGAAATTTGATATTGGGTTGGTTTTGATGGATTGGCTTGGAATTGAAAGTGATCTTACTTGGCCTAACAGGCGCATGAAGAAAATTGGTGTCAGCCAAGAAATAAGTAAAATTGTGACAAAATATTATGAAAATAAAAAATAATGTAAAAAGGAAGGAGGATCTTTCGTCTACTTCCTCAGCCAATCACAGCAGTCCAACTCAGCTCTCTTCCTTCACTGAGTCATTTCGTCATCCTATCCAACTTAATCTTCCATCTCTCCTCTACACCACCAATGGCGTTTCTCTAATCCACGCTCTCTCTCTCTCTCTCTCTCTCTCTCTCTCTCCTGTGAATACAAGAATCAACCATGTCGTTCACTATTCCGACCAATCTCTCCAAGCCCATGCTCAAACCTCGATTGGCCCCTGCAATGGCGGCCAGAGCCAAGCCGTTGTTTGTTTGCTCCGCCTCTCCGAATCAGGTCCCGGACGCGTCTTCGCCGTCGCCGTTGAAGGCCTTCTCCGCCGCGCTAGCCCTCTCTTCCATCCTCCTCTCAGCTCCGGTCCCGGCAATGGCCGATATCGCCGGGTTGACCCCTTGCAAGGAGTCGAAGCAGTTCGCGAAGAGGGAGAAACAGTCGATTAAGAAGCTAGAATCATCGCTGAAGCTCTACGCCCCTGATAGTGCCCCCGCGCTGGCGATTCAGGCTACGATCGAGAAGACGATGAGGAGGTTCAACAATTACGGGAAGCAGGGGCTGCTTTGTGGAGCGGATGGGCTTCCGCATCTGATCGTGAGCGGCGATCAGAGGCATTGGGGTGAGTTTATCACTCCGGGGATACTGTTTTTGTACATTGCAGGGTGGATTGGATGGGTGGGAAGAAGCTATTTGATCGCCATTAGAGAAGATAAGAAGCCGACTCAGAAGGAGATCATTATCGATGTTCCATTGGCTACTGGTTTGGTCTTTAGGGGCTTCAGTTGGCCTGTTGCTGCTTACAGAGAATTGCTCAATGGTGAACTCATTGCCAAGGATGTCTGAATCTCTCTCTCTCTCTCTCGACCTGTTTTTTTCAAATTACAGACTGGGTTGTCTCTCTCCTCTCTCGGGGGACATGTTTCTCCACTCTCTCCATTTATCTGTAATTTTTGAATTCTAGCCATTGCAGCAGGTTTCTGGGTGAAGGTGGAGCTGAGGAGAAGATGGGTTATGTTAAATCTATTTGCTTTTCCAATTCCTTTCTCATTCTGGGGCTTCTGTATTTCTTAGACAATGGAAAACTGATTATATTGGATTGTATACGTAATACGAGTGCAGTCCCACACTCAAACACAGCATTACAAGCACATCATATGATTATATCTTTAGATCTACCCATATACTCTATATCGCAATGGCTCCATCGCGACCATTTTTCCCACAAAAACGACAGCCTCGACCACCATTCTCGAATTCTTAGCGAGGGAAAGACAGAGAGATGGTGGTGGGCAAGAAGCTAGATTTGTAAAAAGGAAAAAAAAAGCATTACCAAATAGAATCAGTCGTGGCATGGGCGTGATCCAAGGTGAAGTCCATTTCGAAAATGGGCCTGGCGTGGGAACCCAGTAGCCTGGAAGAAGGCGAGCCACTGTTGCTGGGGCTCGTCGGGCTCGCACTGTGGCTCGAAAACGGAGCACCCTGGCGCATCCGAAGGTGCACCACCTCGGCCTGGGCCAGCGCGAGCTGGGTCTGAAGAAGATCGATTTGTTGTTGCAGCGAAGAGATGGCCCCCGCGCAGCCGTACACCGGATCTCTCACCCTCGCGTTCGCCTCGTAAACCAAGCTACTCACGGCGTCGCCTCGGTGCTGGTCCGGCAACTCCTGCAATTCCACCATCAAAGTTCAAAGATTGAGAGAGAGAGAGAGAGAGAGAGAGAGAGAGAGAGAGAGAGAGAGAGAGAGAGAGAGAGAGGACCTGTAACATCTTGTTGACATTGCTTGCCCCAAAGACCTTGTGAACGGAGGCAAACTTGTGGGGTTGATCGGCCGGAAAATATGGAGCGAAAAGGCAGTCTTCCCCGCACCGTCTTCTCAGCAGCTTACAAGCGGCGCACGGCGGCGCAGCCCCCTGTTTCCTCCCGCTCTCCTTCATTCTCGCTCTCCGTTCACAGTATCACGGAGACGGCAGCCATTTCTGGGAGAGAACACGAGAATAAAGCGAAACAAAGCAGGCAGAGGAGAGAGAAGTGAGTTGACAGAGAGCGAAAGTTAGAGAGAGAAAAGACGTGATGGAAGATGGAGGAAGAAGAGAGGAGCAAGGAGAGGCTTTATAAGGCATGGGTTTGGGAGAAAAGAGGAAGTCTAGTCTACCCTTTGGGATGGCCCACCCTGGAACATCCCCTTGCTTTACCCTTTTCGCGCCATTTTTATTTTCCTTTTTAAAAAAATATAAATAAATTATTTAAATTACAAAAAGATTAATTATTTAATTTAGACAACATATTAATGTGTCCAGTCCCCCACCCATGATGCAACATAATTGAATATGTTTTCAATAGCATCGTATTGCTACAAATAATGTACCGTAACTCATTGCTTTAGACGAATTAATTATTGATTATAATTTTGAATATTACACATTCATAGATTATCGTCAACCTTTGAAACTACTACAATTTGATTCGGTTTCAAAATTAGAATCGAGGACCTTATTTTCTATTTTTACCAAGACTAAACTCGGACTAAAAATATCAAATCGGCTAGTATCAATCGAGATCTTTCTGTTTGTTTTCTTCTTAATTTATGCAAATAAATTAAATTAAACTTTTTGTCAAGTGAAAGCGGTGGACAAAATTGTAGGGTCTATACAATTGAAATGGGCAATTTAAAGACCATACATATTTTGTAATATTTTAAAAATAAAATACTGATTTTAATAAATTGAAAACAAAATATTGGAAGTCTAAACTATAATAATAATATCGTGAATTTTAATTAATTATTAATATTTAAAATCGAGCCAAAACTCATGATGGGGTGCTCAATGTCAAGATCCGAAGGTTGATCAAATGAATTATTAATTAATTTGGTCAACCCAAGGACCTTAATTGGCAGTTTGTTTAATGATTGTGTTTTATAATCACTGATTACGACTCCACTTTCTTTATTTTTCATTAATATTTATCACGTTTTAATTATTTTTATGGGCGAATTAATTTCTAATTTGTATGTCATTTTCTATTTATGGAGATTAAAAAAGGGTATAAAAATAAAAATATATTTCTCGATATTTCTTTTTTGTCTTTTTCAATCAAATATTATCAAACCAATTTCAATATTTTAATAATTAAAATAAAGATTATAATAAAAAATATATTTTAGTTGTAAGATCCTGCCTAAGCTTCATGTGAGCAAGATGTCGAGGATTAATTCAAATGATGTCGACTGTGGTCACAAAATAATTAAAAAAAAGGACACTTTGATAATGACCCTCAAACCAAACTTAACCTAAAATTGTAATTAAGGGTGCAAAATCATGCATAAATAATATTTTTTAATCAAAAAGTTGGGAAAATTCTTTGGTGGAAGCGACTTTTCTCGCATTATTTATCTAAATTTCATCGTTTAGTTATAGATCAGCGTAGACTTCATGTTCAAGCAAATATCTCTTTCTAGCTATGTACATGACTACTAAAAAAACACGATTAAGGATTATCAATTCGAAACCCTTTTCAATTTCATGACACTGCCCGACGTGTCAATTAGCGATTATATGAATCTGATATTAGTTACACTGATCATTATNTCAAGCAAATATCTCTTTCTAGCTATGTACATGACTACTAAAAAAACACGATTAAGGATTATCAGTTCGAAACACTTTTCAATTTCATGACACTGCCCGACGTGTCAATTAGCGATTATATGAATCTGATATTAGTTACACTGATCATTATTTGGCACGTATTGAGTATTGGAAAAAATGGTAGGATAAGAGAGCAATTCATCGTTATCATTCATAACTTCCCCTTCCGATCGATTAGTCAAGCATTTTTAGCACGACTGTCGTTGTTGTTATTATTATCGTTGAGTGGAACGGTTGGAAATGAAAAAGAGAGGAAGAGAGATGGTTAATTTGGGGAGTATATGAACAAGTGGGTCCCTAAGAAAGCTTTTGGAAACCATGCGCTTCATAAGGCTTAAGAACAAGCAAACAAAGCATGCCATACATTATCAATCACCTCTCTCTCTCTCTCTCTCCCTTCTATCGCATGGACTCAAAATGCTTCCAAAAGCAATGCAAAACTCGACCAATTTTTCTTGGCACCGTCATTATGGCCCGAGACACGAGAATTGCCCGAGTTTAGGTTACGTTTTATTATCGTAACACTGCGGCTGACCAATATTGAGAGTGTGAAGCTTTGAAATTGAGACAAGTAGTAAAGGAGACAGGTGAATTTTGGTCAATTTCATCGTTTTATATGAAAGATGTAGACAGTTCAACAAGAACATATTTGGTCTACTGCAACTAATTGCGAAAAAACGAGCCCATCATGGTGACCGGTGAGTCTTAAAAAGTTGAGTAAAAATAAAAAAAAAACGGGCGTGAGTTTCATGTAAATATGCCGATTCAAAAATGAGTTTAAAAAAAATAAAATTTAAGTTTTGCAAACAGATCTATTGGACGCAAGTTGCATAATAGTGAGGGTCAAAAGCCTCACTTAGACGCAACTTGCGTCTGAGAGATGCGTCTGAACTCTTTTTTTTTTAATTTTTTTATAATTAATTTAGCTAATTTTTTTTTATTAGAATGACTTCAAATTTTTACCACACATTGAAAACAATAAAAAACATTAATCTTGAAAGTTGTAATTTTTTTAAAAAATTGTACGATTTACCATAATTTTTTAATATTTAAACAAACAAATTTTGTTAAAATTACATACGACAATAAAAATTCTTGAAATTTTTGTCACACATTTACAAAATTATACGACAAGATGCCACAAAGTTTCATGAATTTTCAATAATGATACAATTTACTATAATTTGCTTAATACATAAACAACCAAATTTTGTTAAAATTACGTACATAATTAAAAAGTCACGAAACTTTGTGAAATATTGTCATAAAATTTAGCAAATTTATGACAAAAATTGTAAGAATTTTTATTTTCGTATGTAATTTAAAAAAAAAAATAGTTTGTTTATTTATTAAAAAATTATAGTAAATCATATAATTGTGGAAAAAATTAAAAATTTTCAGATTAATATATTTTATTGTTGTGAATGTGTGATAAATATTTTAAGTCATTAAAATAATATTTATTTATTTTGATTAATTAAAAAATATATATATATTTCACTCGAACGCAACTTGCGTCTGAAAAATGCATCTGCGAAGTCCAAATTTTATTTATTTTTAAATTCAGGCCTGAAATACTGTATTTACCCGAAACTTAGACTCAGTTTTAGTTTTACTCTAAAAAGTTTGGCTCGTTGACGAATTTAGTGAATTGAATTTACATATATAATTGAAGATAAATTAACATTATAAAAATTTAATTTTGAAGATTTTGAAATGTTAGCTGTAAAAAATATTTATTCAAAGTGTTGGGTGAAAATATTATAAATGTTTACGGTGTTAAGTGAAATTAAACATATTTTTATTTAATATCAATAAAATATAAATATTTTAAATATCGGTGTTTAAATTTAATATAATAATATATGAAAAATATAATAAATTTAAGGAAATGAAATAAACTTTAAGGTAGTCTCTATTTTGCGGGCTAGGCTTGTTTTTCTGGACCAGATTTCATAAATCTTCTGCTCTGAATTGAGTTCTTGAGTTGGACCAGAGTAAGCAACTGTGGATCGATTTCTGGGTTGGATTGGATTTTCAGAAGCCTTGTTCTCCTTCCTCAGCCTAGGCTTTTTCCCTGATTTCTCTCCTTTTTTGTCAGAGAAGCTGGACGCGCGAAGGTCCATATGATTTGTAGCCTTTTGCTTTGGGCAGGAGTGAGTTCTCGAGGTTGCTAGATTTCTCGTCGTCACTGCTGCAGGTCGGAGATTCGGCTTATTCTGTTGATTGCTTTATCGGTTTGATCATAGCCGTGCTTCGGCTTCAGTGGTTTTTTAGGTGGTCTGTCTGTTCTACAATTGAACCAGTGTTTCTGTCTAACTGGGAAGCCTAAATTTTGTTTAGTATAGCATCCACTTCTCATCGGACTTCTCTGGTGCGACGGAAGCCATTGTTGCCGCTGTCTTTGTTGGTATTCAACTCTACTTATCCCTGGAGTGTGATTTCTTCAGTTGCCCCTCATTCCTTTGCGTTATAGCCATGTTAGTGTTTCTCCTTTTTGGTGCTCTATTTATTTTGCTTCGTTACCGAGAAACAGTTTCATGGCCGATAAATTCACTGGTTTTCCTTAATCGTCTTTGTGTTCTAGTATGTCTTTTATTGTTCTATACTGACAGTTGTCAAATGTTGTACTGCAATAAAAAATTAAATCGAACCTTCTTCGCAAATAAGGTAGGTTCAAACACTGAATTTTCTTACAGGTCCAGGATATGTGTGAAAAATTTACCGAAGTACTTGTCTGATGATCGCTTTCGATTATTCTTCTCCCAGAAAGGAGAAATAACAGATGCAAAGCTCATGCGCATCAAGTACATTGAACTGTTGCTTGTATTTCATTTGATTGCTTCCGGTTAGTGTTAATGTTTTTGGTTTAAATGTTCATTGCTGCTTTTTGTTCGAGTGTTACAGAGATGGTAAGAGCAGACAGCTTGGTTTTATTGGGTACCGCACTGAAGTAGAAGCTGAAGAGGCGATTAAGTTCTTTGACAGATACGCATAGAATAACTTGAGAGGTAACCGTTCTTATTTATAGTACGCAATGTGTTTCAAATGTTAGTGTTTTTAGACATGTCCATATGATTTGGAACCCCTTTTAAAGTACTACAAAACAAAAACAATGGGGTGGATGATGCTTTTCGCTTGTCAAATTTTAATTTTGTTGGGTTTTATGTTATGTAATGTTTTCTTTGCGAGTATAAGATAAATGCAAAGATGTAGCTATTCCATAGAAGTTTTTTTTTGTAGCAGAATATGCAAAAATGCAGATGGTAATGATCTCGCTTCTCCTAAAGTTCATTTCGGTCTGAAGATGAGATTGCATTTAAACAAATACTATTTTAATCCTTGAAATATGTGAGTAATTGCAGTAAATATCTAGAACTTTAAAAGCTGTCAATTAACATTTTGAATTTTATTATAACTTTAACATATATCCTATCATTGTTTTTATTTTAACAATGTCCGTTAATTTATTTATACATGCTATCAATTAATGGTGATAAGTAGATTAAAATATTTTGGTTTAATAAAAAACTTTTGTTTTTTCAAAGTTTGATGAACATGATGACAAAATATCCATTAAAATAATGACCAAGTACAAGTTGTCAAATTATAACTTCTAAAGATTAAAGTATTCACTACAATTGCCCCTGTAGGTAAAAGGTTAATTGATATTTATCTTAAATTAAAACTTAAAAGTAGATTATCAGATTTATAAAAGTCGATTAAGTCTAGCCATCCTCTTTTCTTATTAATTTATTTTCATTGTTGATTTGACTTCACCCCACATCACCAATGCACCAAGTTCTAATTTCATATTGACATGCATTTGATATTGTTTCTTCATGCATTTGATAGTGTTTCTTACTTGCTTAGCTTATTTTTAATGTCATCGCAATGAAAATATTCTCTTATCTGTTGGGTTGTTGTTGGAAGAAATGAAAGAGTATTTGGGAATCTGCGTTCAATTTTTGTGCTTGGCTGAAGAAATAATTTTAAGTTTTTCAAAAGGTTGCAGCAATTCAAAGAAGTTGAAAAAGATAACTTTTGAGATTTGATTATCTAATAATGCGAATTTAATTGCAAATTTATATGTTAATTCCTTAAATTTTTAATGTACTATCACATAATTGTATAATTGAACATCATATTCTGTTGACCATTAAAATTGATAAATATCTTGTTAAGAATTAATCTATAAAATGGTCTCTGTTTCTTCACATCTGAATTTTTTAAAAGCCGCAGCTAACAATAAATATTAAATGATTGCAACTTTCTCTTGTTTTGCTTAATTAACATTAAACTTAACTTGATTCGTTTAAGACTCTGAACATAATTCTGAACACCATTTGGTTTCCAATGTTTTTGCTACCAAAAGTTATATTAAATTTTTTGTATATGTTTAAACAGGGATGCTCCGTTGTATTTGGAGTGGGGCCCAATATTCTTAATGGAAGTTCAACATCAGATAATAACCATAAAGAAAATAGTGTTATTGTCGAGCAAGATGCTAAGAGAATAATGTTAGATGCTTTAACATGGCCGTCAAAGAAGACCCAAACTCTAATCTAACTTGCATTCAAATTGCAATTTATCTGATAAATGAAAATTGATGAGAGTGAACTCTGGGACTGAAAATGAAAATTGCAATAAGAATGATTATTTTTATATTTACATCGAATTTAAGTCGTAGTCTGTATCAAAATGTAAGATAATGCGGATGATTTTTGTTTTTTCTTCATATACTAAATATAGTACACCTTGTCAAAATCGCTCATTAATGAATATGCAATTGTAGACTCAAAAGCTAGAGATTTTTGTTTTGAAGATGTAGAAGGCTGATCTTTCTTCCTGTTTTCGTTCTATCCATCTTTATTGTTTTAAGTAAAAATGTTATTGTGCAGGTAAAGAGCTTAAGATTGCCAAAGAAGTTCGGAAATCACAGAAGTTTCGCATTTGTGGAATATGCCACAAAGCATGAGGCTCAAAATGCACTTCAAGCGCTCTCCCATACCCATTACGGTCGGCATTTGGTAGGTCGAGACTTAAAGATTCTGTCTGAGCTATTAAACTTTGAATGACATTTTCGAATAATTTTAAAACCAAAAACTAGTTCTAATGGCATTTGGTGTGAAATTCCAGGTGCTAGAGATAGCCAAAGAAGGGGAGAGCTTAGACGAATTACGGGCTCGAACAGCCACGCAGTTTAGCGATCCAACAAACATGGCCAAGAAGAGAAAACATGGAACTATTTTGAATGAGGTTTGAATCTGGTTCCTAAATTGTTTATATCTTGTGGTAACTGATCATGCGGAATGAGTTACAATGTGTTCTTAGCTCCATCTTTTTATGGATGGAGCCGGTGTTCCCCAATTTTGAGTAGAATCGTAGCAGACTGCCGTTGCGTAATAACCGATTAATTGAAAGTGTTTTATTTGTTCTGTTTAATCGATCGAATTCAATTTGCTTCTGCTACTTCTGTTCGGTTTAAGGGTGAAAATTGGTTCAATTGAAACTGGAAATTGCACCTAACCAACAAAATCTTTGATTCCTCTTTGTTTCAATTTTTGGAAATTGATTTGGAAGGAAATGAGTTTTTGTGCAAGAAAGGAGGAAAATTGAAAATGTTGGTCCGGTTCAGAATTGAGACCGAATTGAACCGGATTGACGGATCTCCAAAATTTATTATTATTGATAATAAATTTATTTCGGTAATTAATTGTTTAAATTAAAGAAGACCCAAGATTAAAAATGGACCGTAACTCAAAACAGAAGGAGATAAAAATGGACTCACTGAAATAAATAGAATTTTCTTTTTTAAATGAATTTAATTATTTATTGGTGATCCGAATTTAAAGCCATAAATACCAAGTCAAACCTACACCAGTACATATACTCGTGCTTTAGCCTCAAAATGAGGAAATCCCAAATTGTACATTTCTCTTCAAAAAAGAAAAGAGCTGAAAATGGGCGATCGAGCAGAATGCCAGCGTCTTTTCAAGAAATTCGACACGAACGGCGATGGGAAAATCTCTCTCTCGGAGCTCGAAGATGCCTTGAAAAAGCTAGGCTCGGTTTCGTCCGAAGAAGTCGGCCGGAGAATGTCGGAGATCGACAAGGACGGGAACGGCTTCATTTCGTTGGAGGAGTTGTATGAGTTTCAGAGTGCTAATCCTGGTTTAATGAAGGAAGTTTCAAAGAAGCTTTAAATGAATTTAATTTAATTTAATTTAATTTAAACAAGTATTATGTTTTTAATTTCTCTTTTTATTTTATTGTTATGGAATTATGTTCGGTTTTTTTGTCGCATCCAATTTCTGTACTAGCAATCATCCAGAGTTTGAGCAAGATTAAAATGGTTCGTATTTTTCGTGATTTTTAACTTTCAAAACCGTGAATTCCAAATTGGGAAGGAATACAACCCGAACCAGTGTTGAACCGGGTGCATGCCTGATCTTCTCAATCTATGATTAATTTTGTAAATAGTTAATTCTCGTAACATTAGAGAGTTAAATAGGTAATAAAAAAAAAGAGTGTAACGGCCTAGCATTATCCATTGAAATATAAGCAATTAATCATGTTGGTGACGTCATCAATAATGACGTCGTTCAACTAAAGAGGAATCACAATATTAAAAGTCGCGTTAATGATGGAGAAAAATAAATATTTACGTATTTATTTATGAGATTTTAATATAAAAAAATAATTTACGGGCATTTTAAAATTTAAAAATAAATATATTTTTTTGAGAAAATGGTGGGGCGTAGACTGGAAGTCAAGGTGTCCCATTTCCGCGAGCTTTCCCAAGTCGAATACTTTACCTGAACTGACGGGATTCTTGGCAAGCACGCAAAATGTAAAATTCTCTCCTCTATTGGGCCTTGCCTTCGCCGCGAAGGTTCTAGAATCCAGATTCTCCATCTTTGTATAAATACTCTTCGATTTGCAGTGCACAAGTACCGACAATTTAGCAAAATTCGAGCGCGCTAGAGATTTCTATCTGGTTTTATTCTTGTGTTGTTCTTGGATTCTTGCTGTGTGAGATGGAGAGGAGTGGAAGAAAGGGAAGCGGAAGTGGAGAGGCTGATAATTGGGGGAGAGGCGGAGGAGGAAGAGGAGGCCGGGGTGGTGGTCGTAATCGTTCTCAGCACCAACGATCTTCTGGTCCGGAGCGGCAATTGGAGGGCTTCGGTGAGATGCGATTGTCTCCTAGTCCTCGTCATGCTAATCAAGGGCAGGGTCCTAGGGCGCCGGTTGTCTCTCATGGATCATCTGGTGGGATGAGTCCTTCGTTGACCCCCGGTGGTGCTCACGGCGGAGATCGTGGTGGTGCTGGACGTGGCGCAACTTCTTGGGTGACGGTAGCAGGAAGAGGTTCGACATCGAACGCACCTGCAATTCCTTCAACTCATCCAATTCCAGATCCGATTCAGAATCAGAAGACTTCTTCTGAACCAGATCATGGTATATCTAACGACTAACATCCATCTCTGTGTTTCTTGAAATTGTCTTTTTTTAATTCCTTCAACTCCAATCCAAACTGATATTCGAACAAAAAGAGTGAAAGTAAATTTCCTGATGTGATAGTTGTTCTTGATATTCTGATAACTTGGGAAGGATAGAATTATGTTGAGCACCATAATCAGTGATTTCAATTTCCTGTTCATCGCAGGGACTTCTACTTCTGCAACGAAGAAATCAAACGAAATTGTCCCCATGAAACGACCTGATACTGGTGGGAGAACTGCCATCAAAACTTGCAAGCTTCGTGCCAATCATTTTGTTGTGAAATTTCGTCCAAATACCATTGTATGGCACTACAATGTCGAAGTACGCCCAGAGAATCCACCTAAAACTGGTCGGCCAGTGAAGATGACAAAGTCGAATCTTTGTACGATCCGTGAAAAGCTTTTCTCTGACAATGGAAATATATTCTCGTTCTCTAACACTGCTTATGATGGTGAGAAGAGTATTTTCAGTGCCGTACATCTTTCAACTGGTACTTACAAAGTTACAATCAACGAGGGCGAAGGCACGAGAGATCGGACTTATGTATGCACAATTGATCAAGNTGCACAAGTACCGACAATTTAGCAAAATTCGAGCGCGCTAGAGATTTCTATCTGGTTTTATTCTTGTGTTGTTCTTGGATTCTTGCTGTGTGAGATGGAGAGGAGTGGAAGAAAGGGAAGCGGAAGAGGAGAGGCTGATAATTGGGGGAGAGGCGGAGGAGGAAGAGGAGGCCGGGGTGGTGGTCGTAATCGTTCTCAGCACCAACGATCTTCTGGTCCGGAGCGGCAATTGGAGGGCTTCGGTGAGATGCGATTGTCTCCTAGTCCTCGTCATGCTAATCAAGGGCAGGGTCCTAGGGCGCCGGTTGTCTCTCATGGATCATCTGGTGGGATGAGTCCTTCGTTGACCCCCGGTGGTGCTCACGGCGGAGATCGTGGTGGTGCTGGACGTGGCGCAACTTCTTGGGTGACGGTAGCAGGAAGAGGTTCGACATCGAACGCACCTGCAATTCCTTCAACTCATCCAATTCCAGATCCGATTCAGAATCAGAAGACTTCTTCTGAACCAGATCATGGTATATCTAACGACTAACATCCATCTCTGTGTTTCTTGAAATTGTCTTTTTTTAATTCCTTCAACTCCAATCCAAACTGATATTCGAACAAAAAGAGTGAAAGTAAATTTCCTGATGTGATAGTTGTTCTTGATATTCTGATAACTTGGGAAGGATAGAATTATGTCGAGCACCATAATCAATGATTTCAATTTCCTGTTCATCGCAGGGACTCCTACTTCTGCAACGAAGAAATCAAACGAAATTGTCCCCATGAAACGACCTGATACTGGTGGGAGAACTGCCATAAAAACTTGCAAGCTTCGTTCCAATCATTTTGCTGTGAAATTTCGTCCAAATACCATTGTATGGCACTACAATGTCGAAGTACGCCCAGAGAATCCACCTAAAAGTGGTCGGCCCGTGAAGATGACAAAGTCGAATCTTTGTACGATCCGTGAAAAGCTTTTCTCTGACAATGAAAATATATTCTCGTTCTCTAACACTGCTTATGATGGTGAGAAGAGTATTTTCAGTGCCGTACGTCTTCCAACTGGTACTTACAAAGTTACAATCAACGAGGGCGAAGGCACGAGAGATCGGACTTATGTATGCACAATTGATCAAATTAGCGAGCTCAAACTGTGCAAATTGGCAGATTATTTGGCTGGAAAAGCTGTTGTTGTTCCTCGTGACATTTTACAAGCGTTGGATATAGTGTTTAAGGAGAATCCAGGTAGGAAGATGATTTCTGTTGGCAAATGTTTCTTCTCTAAACACTCGACTCCAAACGATAACTTGGGCCATGGTGTTATAGCATCGTCAGGATCTATACACAGTTTAAAAACAACCATGCAAGGACTGGGACTGTGTCTCGACCGCACGGTACTGCCATTTTATGATGAAATGCCAATTCTCGATCTCCTTCGAGAACAGATAGGTGGTTTTGATGTGAGGAAGTTTGCAGATTTTAGAAAGGAAGTTGAGGGTCTGCTGAAAAGGTTGAAAGTCGCTGTTACTCACAGACAAACAAAGGTGATATTCACCATTGCTGGATTAACTGAAGAGAGTACAAGAAATCTCTCTTTTGAGAAATGTGATCGCGATGATCAGCTCGAACCGAGGAACGTTCGGGTGGTTGATTATTTCCGGGAAACATATGGGAAGGAAATCAAGTATCTTGACATTCCTTGTCTGAATTTGGGAAAAGTAAACAAAAGAAATTATGTGCCCATGGAGTTTTGTATTTTAGCTCCGGGACAAAGATATCCCAAAGAGTTTCTGGATAATAATGCAGCTCGTATATTGAAAGACAAATCAGTTGTTTCTCCCTGGGTCAGACAGGAGGAAATCTGCAAAATGGTCAAATCGAAAGATGGACCTTGCGGGTAAGTCATTGTTTTCTTAATTTTTACACTAATTCGTCTATATTCATGATGTTTTGTCACACCAACTCAAAATTTTAGAACTGGGAATAGTTAGGGGTTGTTTTTTCCCTACCAGACCATGATTTTACATTGGTTTTTTAGTTATCTTTTTCTATTACCTTTCAATTCTTGGATTTCATCTTGTCTCTCGTTGATTTCTGAATTTGAATTTTATAGACTGAGAATTCATTTATTTATTTTACAGGGGGGAGGTCATCAAGAACTTTGGAATGGAAGTCAGTATGGATATGACTCGACTGACTGGGCGAGTCATCGATCCGCCAGGGCTGAAGCTTCGTAAAAATGGCTCCATGACTCGGATAACTGTAGACCAAGAGAAGCGGCATTGGAATCTAGTAGGAAAATCTTTTGTCGAGGGAAAAAGAATGGACTGCTGGGCTATACTCGACTTCTCTTCTAGAGACCGATATCCACTGAATGCGAATGTTTTTGTTCCTCAACTCATGAACAAGTGCAATAATCTTGGGATGGTTGTGGAAGAACCTTTCAGTTATGTTCCAACTACGATGAGTAAACTTACCAACAGCAGTGCTCTTCAGGAATTACTTGAAAGTATCGATAGAGCAGCTAGAAAAAATAATAAAAAGCTTCAGATGCTTCTGTGCGTGATGACCCGGAAGGATCCCGGCTATGAAACTCTAAAATTCTTATCCGAAACCAAAGTTGGTATCGTGACTCAGTGCTGTTTGTCAAGCAGCAGGTTTAACGATCAGTACTTCTCAAATCTTGCTCTCAAAATTAACGCCAAGCTCGGAGGCAGTAACGTGGAGCTCTTTGATCGCTTCTCGTGTTTTGGAAATGATGACCATGTAATGTTTATCGGGGCTGATGTGAATCATCCCGGGGGAAGAAACACAGATTGTCCTTCCATTGTTGCTGTTGTTGGGTCGATGAACTGGCCTGCAGCCAATCGTTATGCAGCAAGTCTCCGTCCCCAAGACAGTAAGTGTGAGAAGATTTTGAACTTTGGAGAGATGTGCCTTGGGCTTGTCAAATCCTATGAATCTAAAAACAAAGCCAAGCCAGGGAAAATCATTGTCTTCCGAGATGGAGTAAGCGACGAGCAGTTCAATATGGTTCTAAACGATGAATTGCGTGATCTAAAGAGGACCTTCCAAGCCATACATTATAATCCAACTATATCTCTCATTGTAGCCCAAAAGCGGCATCATACTCGGTTATTTCCGGAGGGTCCGGGCGATGGCGCTACCAATGGGAATGTCCTGCCCGGGACTGTGGTGGACACAACAATAGTTCACAATTCCGAGTTCAATTTCTTTCTCAACAGCCATTATGGAATCCTTGGGACAAGCAAGCCCACTCATTACTATGTCTTATGGGATGAGCACGAGTTCACTTCGGATGCTGTACAGAAGCTTATCTACGACTCGTGCTTCATCTTTGCCAGGTGCACAAAACCCGTTTCTTTGGCCACTCCGGTCTACTATGCTGACCTGGCTGCTTATCGCGGTCGGATGTACTGCAATGAGCTGATGCCGAGGAGTAATGCTTCTCCGATGGCTTCCCCATCATCGATGATTTCGTCGTTCAAGTTGCATGGCGACTTGGAAAACTACATGTTCTTTATATGAAGGGGTTTATCCCCAAAGATCCCTGATGGTGAAGGGATCGTTCACATAACGATCCTTCTCTCGAGGGATCTTTTATTTTGGAATATCGATGGCTTTTCTAATACGCATGGACGATGTGTCGCCTCCTGAGAAGGAGTTTGTGCGGGAATCTAAAGCGGTCAATTTCCTTTTGTCCTCTTCAGGTATAAACCGTGTGTGTGTGTGTGTTTTCTGTGTTGTTTTCATTTGAAGTGTGATTGCTTCTGTGTTGTGTGGTTATGGAGTTGTTCAAAACCTTGGGAGTTATTCTGTGGTGTTGGTTTGTTGGTTGTTTTTCTCTTGGTTTTATTTGATTCTCTTTGATGCGTTTTGAGTTATTTCTCTCTAATTTCATTTTAAATTCGACGAAAACGGAAATACACAATACCTTGAGAAAGAGGCTACTTTATTGAAGAAAGAGAGGGTTCAACTTGCCTTTGTCCTGCCTTTTTCACATCCAAATTGACTGCTGGAATTGCGGCTTTCTATAAATACTCCTTTTTCCAGTCATTAGATTTGTCGTTCAGGCTTTCACTACCCTTCCTGTTTTTCAAGATCCAAGAAGAAACTAGTAAGCAAAAGAAATCAGACCTTTAAATGAAAATTCACATACCCTGTACAATTTAACGACATGTATGTTGGTTTTGGACAAAAATGTCGTGTTGGGTGTGGGGATAGATGATAAAAGGAAGGCTGGGTTCAAGGCATGTGAAATTTTGTCCAGTACTCACATGAGGGCAGGGGGACCATTTGAACACCAAAGATAGAGCGCTAACTCTGCTCGCAAGTTGACCTCTTTCTCTCTCCTCCGCCTCTGCTCCTCTTACTCACTGAAAGAAACACTTCATGGATATGACAGCAATGTATCACCAGTTTTCAAGAGATGAGTTTCCTTGTGAACAACTTCAAAATTTACTCATAGGTTATTTACAGCCAACGTTGAACATCTAAGCACTGATAATATCCACATATCCGACATAAAAAAATGAAAATGTTTTCTACCCGGATTGGCTATCTCTGGATGCTTGATCTGTTTGTAATGATCGAGAGAAGCTCGTCTGCCGTCCATGTCACTAGTGACAAATTTCGAAGCTGTTCGAATAATCCTTTGTCCAATGATATAATAGAAATAGAGTCTGCAGAAATGTGTGTGAAGAAAGATAGAATTCATAACCACATCGATCAGTATTAGCTACTCTTAATTACATAGCTATTTTTTTTTTATGTTCAACTTTCATGATAGCTAAATAACCTAGAAGCAGTATTGTATTCTTCATTGCAAAACTAGGCATACTCAACTTAAGATTTCATTCATTCTCCTTGATCACTCATAAGAAAAAACATGAAGTAAAATTCTAATGAGAAGTCGAACCTGAGCAGCGGACAAGGTGTAGCAATGCATACGAAGCTAGAACTCTCTCCTCCACGTCCTTGTCATAATTCAAATAGGCAAGTAGCCGAGGCACGAGAATCGAACCCACGACATAATGAAAATTTTCATCTTTAGTTGATTGTAAGAAGCTGCTTATCCATGAAACTGCTACAAGGCTTGCCCTTGCTAAAGTTCCATTTCCACTGGTCATGGAAGTTGAAAGAGCAGCCACAAATCTCCTTTTGCCAGTGTTTAACAAGACATAGGCTGCTGTGGATTGCCAGCTTTGAGCTTTTTCTTCCTCTTCACCCTGATTTCAAAATAGATATCTCCAAAAAAGTTAGAAAAGAAAAGCATAATCTAATCATCAGGGGAAAATATTTAGTTTGTTCCTTACTGATTGCGTGAAGTAGTCAAAGCTCTCTCCAAAACCTGCCCGTCGTAAAAGCCGATTCTCGAGCAAGGATTCCCCCGTGACTGAAAATTGACCTCCCAATATGGAGAGAGCTCTTGCTGATTGTTTTTGAAGTTTTTCATCGCATGATTGACATTCTAAAGACATTATAATGGTATCAATGGCTTCTTCCCTGTACACGCTGCACTTCATAGGATCTCCCTGAAATGTCACTGCAACTTCATGTCGGAACTATCCAAAATTTGCAGATAGAATCCTTTCAAATGCACTTAATATAGTAGCAAAATCTAAAAATGGAGTTACCATGAGATCAAGCTTCAATATTATGGCTGCAGTTAATAGATGTTCATCAGGGGGAGCACTCTGCTGATAAACTAATAATGTGTTCAAAAGGTTCAAGCCACTCCATCCTTCTCTGAGCCCATCTATGATTCTTTTAATTCTTGAACTTCTGATCAAGTTTTTCAACATAGATTATCATAAATCAAATAGAGCAATGCACCCACAAGATGCAGAAGTAAAAAGATCTTACCTGCTAAGGCAGAGCAATTCCGCTAGTAAAGCTAAAGCACATCTATTGGACTTTGCTTTTCTCTCATAAATTATTAGCTCAATATGAGAAGGCTTCATTAAAGTTTCGGCCAAATAATTCCGACAACTTCCGTCAGCTTGAACACATCGTAATAGGATCATAGCTGCATTTTTTTTCTCATGCATATCCCCTTTCTCCATCCTTCTTAGAAGCAGATTCAAGCCACCAAGAGCAATTAACTGTTTACCATTCTCTAAATTCCTGTCTTCATCAAAACCTCTGAGAAGTTGATCTAAAAGGTAAAAGGCAGCCACATGAGGGCTGCATTTTACT
Source organism: Begonia fuchsioides (assembly GCA_003255005.1). Taxonomy (NCBI): domain Eukaryota; kingdom Viridiplantae; phylum Streptophyta; class Magnoliopsida; order Cucurbitales; family Begoniaceae; genus Begonia; species Begonia fuchsioides. The sequence goes on along the minus strand of QAOC01023396.1, from coordinate 529,757 downwards.
GTGAATAACGTTTGCAATTGGTCTCCGAATTCTAGTACCCGAAGAATGAGCGGCACCCATTCGACAGATATCATTTGTTTTGCCTTTGGCTTTGACAGATACAGAAGAACAGATGCTTTTAAAAATAGACTACTGCTTTTCAAAAGTCTGAGAAATAGTCCAAGTTGTGGATCAGCATTGAATATTATCCACCTAATCGCCTCATTTCTTGCTACAAGTTCGGCTAAAATTGATATCACCAATTCTAGAATTTCATCGTCATTTGAAGCGTATAAAACCTCTATCATTCCCTCGATAATAGGTGCCTTTGATAAGGCAGCTTCAATGACGGGATCACCATGGGAGTCCAACCAAGCTTTTGTTACATTACGAATTGCAGTTTCACAGTCGCTCAGAATATCTGAGGAACAAATCGTGCCAATGGCGCCCCCTAAATTATCTGAAAGAAGACTGGTTTTGCCATCCTTTCTCACGTAGTTATACTTTGACACAAAATGGAGATTAGATAGGGATTCTTTTTGTAAAGTTTGACATGTAAAAACTCGAAAATAGTCAGGTTTCTCTGCATCAGGCAGCAAGTCAGATGTTGGACTTTTGAAATCTATGCTCGACAGCCTTCTGTTAGTCTTGTCTCGTCCCTGAAGAAGTAATAAAGAACACAATCACGTTTTCCATTAATCATATTTTACGCAGATAAGATGGAGAAGAAGTTACCCACATAAACACAATTTGCACCGTCAGAATTTTCACTGGCAAACAAAAATTCTTCCTCATCTTTATCTCTTACGGTGTTTAAGGCTATATTGCTATCGACAATGTCCATTGATTTCCCCACAAAGCTTTGTCCAAAGACAGCTTTAAACCTTATTTACATTTTGAACGCAAAGCAACAATCACAATCAGCATAAATTAGAAGACTAATATATTTTCACGAGTATTGAGATATCAATAGTGCTTGAGATTGGAACTTACAGGTTTTTGTTTAGTGAAGAATGGGATTGGTAAGAATCTGAAGATTTGGCCCTCGCCACTCCATTTCTGTATCTTGGTAAAGTAGGCATAGATATAGTTGGAATTGGGGGAGCTTTTGACCCAACTTTGAGCCACTGTTTATAGTACAAAGCAAACTGAATTGTCCCTCTGTCCACATGATTATTGTAGAGCTTGTTCAAGGATTTCATTCTCCTTTCTTTATCGTCGTATTCAAAGTTTGATAGAGTTTCAATTTCTTGACTGAACCAAACTTTGAGATGGAGAAGATGGGGCAGAAAAAAATGTTCCCAAAGATCTGGAAGAAGATGTGTTCTGGCTAAATAGGGAGAATCGCAGAAAACTTGAAGAAGATATTTAGCGGAAACTGTGTCCTTTCTCTCGAGCTTGTAAACAATGGCCAAGTAGAGCTGCGCACAAGCTAATAGATGTGAATTTCGAATTCCACCAGTGAACCCATTTCTAAACGATTTAGAGGAATTTAGGGACGCTACAATAGTTAAAAGCTCTGCTGAATTTCTCAATGTTTTCATTCTAAGTTCCTTTCTGGTTGTTTCATCGTCTTCTTCCTCCAACAATCTGTCTACGCTCTCAATTCCAAGTTCAAGGTTAACCAAAATTGCATTGTCCGATTCGATTTTCTTTCCATCCAAACAGAGATTACACTTCTCCCTCATAATTTCCCTGAATCGCTGGTCTTTAATGTACTTCCCAACGTATCCAGCGAGAATCGAAACCACAGCTTTAATGGCTACTTCATCAATGGCCGGCTCGTCTATCCTCGAAACAATAAACTTGGAAACCGACTTCTCTGACACCGAACCGGCCTTTCTAGATGAATACAACGAAGAACCACTCCGCTGAAACGTTTTCTCAACTCTCTGCTTGGAGGAATCAAAGCTCCTCCTATCACGGCAGATGTAGATAGGCAGAGTGACAGAGTCATGAGAAGGAGGATGAAGAGCCCGATTATGAGAAAACGTAACAGCTTTATGAGCAGAAGAGTTCTTCCCGTCCTCAAATCCTTCTTGAGATAGCATTTGCTGCAGAGACGCCATGACGGATGATATGGGAGTTGGCTGTGGAGCTGAGAAAAAAAGGAGAGAAAGTCACTGACTTCTTGTCGGAAACACCATTAGATAACAATAGGACAGGTGCGGTAGAAAGAAGGAAGAGTAGAAAGAGTGGAAGGAGAGAAAGCGAGGGAATAAGGACAGAGAGTTAGAGCTCGGGATCATCCTCCGTCAATGGCTGCCATTTTCAGTTTTCAACCGCCTTTTATAATTTCTACCGTGGATTATGCAATGATTATCCCATCCAAACTTCTTACATGATAAACATGTTAATGTAAATATTTTTTATTTTCTCTTATATTTGTCCATTTATTCTTTAAATTAATCCTAATTTACAATAAAATCATTGAATTTCTTTTATATTAATTTGCATAGTTAGACGACTTTACATGAATTTTAAAAAAATATATTTGGTTAAAATTTGAGAAAAAAAAAATCAAAGGTGGAGAAAAATCAAAAGAAACGACCAAGATGTGTTCTAATTAATTAAAATATTTAATTTTTTGTAATTTATTACCGAACTTGTTATTCTAATCACGAGTTTAGTAATTATAAATATTTATTATTTTCCTAAAAAATAATTTAATTATAGAGAAATAAGAGTGGGCCGCACGGGAGGACATAGAATGGGGCCCAGCAATTTGCAAATTGAATTTCCGAAGTGTAACAAAGGGAATCACATGGTGGTACACATCAATAAGTGATGTAGGACGCAGATAATAGCCTGTGTACATGCTCATTTTAAGCTTATCTCGTACACGCTCAGATAACCGTCCATTTCTCAACATGCTTCGAATTTGGGCCCTTGGATGCAAGTCCTCTTTAACCCATTGTCAGTTATTTCGTATTTTCATGACTCACCACCACGGCCCAATAAAAAGAGATCCACCTACTCCCAAGTCCAGTAAGAATATTATGGATGCGAAGAATTGTAGTCCTGAATGGGAGTTATCGATTTGGTTCGGTTTTAATTTTGATTCTTAAAAATATTCTAATTTGTGATTTGGTTCCGGTCTAAAATTTTGAAATCATAGCCACCGCTTCAAGTTTCATTTTGGGATGAAATGAAAATTTTTCTATTTTTCTCAAAAAATCAACAATTTTGATTTCTTTTTTTGGGTAGAAATTAGAGCAGGCAAACACGGCATGGGTGAGAGAGAGAGAGTGATTTAAGGGTTAAAATTTACTAAAAATTTTCTTGAATTCTCTCGAGCTCTCAATTCCAATTTTTGTAACTATTTTCTCTTGTGTTGACGATTTATTCAAGCATTATTAAATTAATCATCAAAGTATGTTTTATCGGTAATATATCGTTAATTAATCGTCAAAATTACGATTAACGTCGAACTAATTTTTTTCTAATATTTTTTCAGGACTCTTATTTGTGGAATTAAAGATTTATTGCCACGTACAAGTCAACATCGACCCGAGTAATTGGTGAACATTATCAATTTATTTATAATTTTTTATCGAGATGAATTTGTTACTAATTCGATTAGGCTAGGGAGTTGGGCTCGCTTGGCTCGAATAGCTCGGCAGGCTCGACGAGCCGGCCGAGACCGGGCTCAGCTCGCTCGAGCCGGCTCGTTTGACTGTTCTAGTAGAAATACTAATAAAATATTTTAGATAAGTTAGTATTATCTTTCTAAAAAATATTTTTTACTAAAAAAATATTTATTTATTCTCTTATTTTGTTATATAATGTAGGTATGTTTCAAATAATAATTTGATGAGGGGAGATAATAAATTATAAAAAATTCATTAGAAGAACTCAAAAATAAAAGCAATAACTTAATGTATTGTTACGTGGCTACGCCATTAAATGATATTATTAATTTTAAAGACATGTAAGCACGCGTTTTTCTCTCTCCCTTGGTGACGCCATTAGCGACGTCAGGGAAGCTTACTCACAATCCCTGACGCCATCTCTCTGCGTAAACCAGACGACTTCAGCACCTAACGCTCCTCTCTCTTTCTCTCTCCTCAAAATTTTCTTTGTCTAGGACTGTTGCTGTTGCTGGCGTAGTTTCCGCGGATTTTCTTGAATCCGGGGTTCCGTGTTTGAAAGCGAAAACCGAAGCTTCCTCCTTCACTTTTCTGGCTTCTACTGATTGCTTTTTTATTTTTCCTTCTGTAATTTGGAGGAATTATGTTTAGATGCAGCGATTCTGTGGCCTCGCATAGCTCAATTCTGTGTTTCTGAGTGCGGCTATCTGTGAACTTCAATTTTATTTGCGGGACTTTTGTTGGTGGATCTGTTGGATGCTTGTGAGGATGATTTCTGTGCGAATTTTGTAAGTGAACCGACGCATTGTGACGATTGTGGGGAAAAATTACTCGTAAATCCAACTCGGAACCTGGAGATTTTGTGATTTTTGAGTCTTTTATGTATTTCATTCTTCACAGCCTTCCGTCTTTGGATTCTCTAGGAACTTGTTTTATGATCACCCAAAATCCATCTTGTTTATTCTATCGACACAGTTCAAAATTCTGTCATACTACTTCTGTTTCTTTGTTAGACAACAAGGACAGGGTGTTGGTTTTCGCTTGATTGCGAAGAGTTTGATCATGTCCTCTCATGGAACTCATTATTTGATTTTTCTCTTCATTTTCTTATTTTAGGTCTCATTTTTAGGATTCTTTTTTCTCTGATCCTTTTTCTTTTTTGAAACTCAAGAGTTCATCTTTGGCTTTGTTCATTGACTGTGAAGTGTTGTTCCTTTTTCCCAATTCCTGGATAAGTAAAAGATCTGGGTTTATGCTGTTTTCCTCTATTGTGATTCATCCTGCTGTGTGTGTTTTTATTTGGAGTATAAGATAGAAAGCCAAAAAGGATAACTATTATGGCTATTCCATCTGAACCATCATCCTCTTTGAGCTTCACATCGGTTTCCCTTATATCAAATGGGTCAATTTGCCAGAATACCGTTTCCTCATCTGGTACAGAAACTGTGACTAGTCTCGAAGTGATCAGTCTGAACAAGCTCAGCTCTAACTTGGAGCAGCTTTTGATTGATTCCAGTTACGATTATGCAGATGCTGATATTCTAGTCGAAGATATAGTAATTGGTGTTCATCGATGTATATTGGCCTCCAGGAGCAATTTCTTTCATGAACTTTTTCGATGTGAAAAAGGTTCGCATGAGAAAGTAGGCAAGCAGAAGTACAATCTAAAAGATCATCTGCCTTATGGAAAAATTGGATACGAGGCCTTCTTGATATTCTTGAGCTATGTGTATTCTGGAAAGCTGAAGCTTTTTCCAATGGAGGTGTCAACTTGCGTTGACAAGTTTTGTGCTCATGATGGGTGTGGACCTGCAATTAATTTTGTTGTGGAATTGATGTATGCATCTTCCATATTTCAGATACCAGAGCTCGTCACATTGTTCCAGGTCAGGAATCACAGTACATTTTTCTTTATCTTGCAAGACATTGATCGTTTTTTTAAATTATCCATAGATTTTGAAATTTCATTGTCATTAGTGTTGCTTCTTCTTGGTCATTGGTTTGTATTTCATCCTAAATGTGTAAAAAATAGTAAATACCTTCATGTGAGGAGAATGTTAAGCAATAATTTGATTTATTAAATAATCTATACCTATCAAACTTAAGCTTTTAGGATGAAGAATCAGTAAGAATAAGGTAATGCGCCACTTTTCTCCATTTTTTTCTTGTCGATGAAAGTTGATTCCTTATTCTTATGTGCTTTCAGCGACGCTTGCTCAACTTTGTTGGGAAGGCTCTTGTAGAAGATGTCCTGCAAATACTTGTTGCTGCTTACCACTGCCAATTGACCCAGCTTGTCACTGAATGTGGTGATAGAGTAGCAAGGTCTAACCTTGAAATATTTTCACTTGAGAAAGAACTCCCAGAAGTAGCAGAGAACATAAAAGCACTACGCCTCCAAGTTCAGAAAGACAATGAAAATGACGAGGCTGTTGAGAACCCCATGGATGATAAGAGAATAAGAAGAATACACAGAGCCCTAGACTCGGATGATGTCGAACTCATGAAGCTTCTTTTACTTGAGTCTAAAATAACCTTAGATGAAGCAAAAGTGCTCCATTATGCGGCAGCATATTGCGATGCAAAGGTTTTGTCCGAAGTTCTTAGTGTAGGAATTGCTGATGTGAACCTGAGAAATAGTCGTGGTTATACTGTGCTTCACATTGCTGCTATGCGCAAGGAACCGTCGATTATTATTCCCCTTTTGAGAAAGGGAGCTTGTGCATCAGATTTAACATTGGATGGTCGGAGTGCGGTTACTATCTCTCGAAGACTAACTCGGCCAAAGGATTATCATGCAAAGACAGAACAGGGTCAGGAAGCAGTAAAAGATCGTCTGTGTATTGATGTGCTTGAGAGGGAAATGTGGAGAAATCCATATGTGGTTGATTCATCCATTTCATCTCAAACAATGACGGATGATCTTCAAACCAGACTCTTTTACCTAGAAAACAGAGGTAAAAAAACTAGATAGAACCAGGTGTCATTAACTGTTCATGAGAAACTTCCATAGATTCTTTTGCATACTTCTAAAAGAATTAGTCTTGTTTCATAATCAAAATATCTTGTTTCATTTTGAGGTATCAGACATTATTCGGTTGTTCGTGATGTCTCTGTTTGGACTTACTTGGAAACATTTCAGATGATTACTAAAAGTAAACGTCATCCTACTTGAAATTGGAAGAAACAATTATGCACTAGCAAATGAATTGTTGTTTAATAAACAGTTTAGTTCTCAATTTACTTTAGACCAGTCTCCTTGGTTGATACTAGCTATGAAAATACGAAACATATTGAACCAAATTGAAGGATACCAGGGTTAAAGTTCTTTTATTTTATGTAAATTCAGTATTTTTTTTAGTTCAAGGTTAATGCTATGTACTTTATAATGCAGTGGCATTTGCTCGAATTCTATTTCCTACTGAAGCTAGGGTAGCCATGGATATTGCAAACGCAGAAACAACATCTGGCCTTTCTGGTTGTCCTGCATCCAAAGGTTCAAGTGGAAATCTCAAAGAAGTTGATTTAAATGAAACTCCTGTAATGCAGAATAAAAGACTTCGTTCCAGGATGGAAACCCTAATGAAAACAGGTACTTATTATTGGTTTATATTGATGTGCTTGATTAATATTGAGTATATGTAACCTTCAGTTTATCAGTCTTCATAATGCTTAAAACGGTTCACTAGTAAAATGTTGCTGGACCCTTGTTATCTTCTATTGCTTCATTTTTATCTGTTTCAAACTTTTTGGTAATGCTTGTAGTGCATTACTGATCTTTTGAAGATTCGATGTTCTAGGATGTTTTTTCCTGGCACAGTAACAGTCTTAAAATCCATAAAAAGTTGTATACTTTGTTTATCTTTTTTGAAAACGATAATCCTGTTTTTTTTTTTGTATTTGGATGTCTGTTGTGGAGTGGTTTAGTTGCTTGAGTAGGCATTAGTGTTGGGATGTGCATAAAATATGAAAATTAAGGTGTTATTTCCTTGGATTATATTGAACCTGAAAATAATAGTACTGTCTTTTAAAGGTAATACGATGATTCTTGTTCTTACAATCTATAATTTGATTAATTGTTTGAATTAATTATCATGGCAGTGGAAATGGGTAGACGCTACTTTCCGAATTGCTCGGAAGTATTGGATAAATTCATGGATGATGATCTGCCAGATCTACTATACTTGGAAAAGGGTAACCTCAACGAGCAAAAAATCAAGAGGAAACGATACCGGGCATTAAGAGACGATGTTCATAAGGCCTTCAACAAAGACAAGGCCGAGTTCAATCGCTCTAAATTGTCATCTCCGGCCTCCTCCGTTATCTACAAAGAAGTGAGCAAGTAGAAGAATTAAAAAAAAATGTTTGACTTCTAAATTGAGGATGTAAACTTGCCATTTCTGTATAGTATTAGCATTTGTAAAATTCACATAATGAAAGCTAATCTTACAGGTTTATAAAAATTAAATTAAATGTTTATTCTGAGTTATTATTTTTAAATATTTGTTTCACCGGATAAATGATTTACGTGTTAGATGTGCGATATTTGGGTATAGTAGCGAGTTGGATGCTTTTTTTGCCGGTATCGAATACAACATACAGAGCGAAATATAATTGATCATTCAAAATGCACATGATATTGACAGTTCTTACGACTTTCATGATTGAAATTAAACCTAATTTGTAACGATTCCCTTGATCATTTCCAAAAAATCACAAATCAAACTTCACGATCTTACAAAGTTGTGCCCAATCCGTGCTTTTCCGATCAAATGGTTCATAAATAAGGTTTATTACATATGATCTTCGTTTCCTGCCAATCACTGTGAAACCGTGTCATCACTGTCTGCCACGATCTTCAGATACTCGTCGTTCTTGTACTTCAAGTACAGTGGAAGGTCGAGAGCTCTCTCAGCGATTCTTCGATCGTCGTTAATCTTGGCTATCAAGCTCGCAAGCGAAGGGAAATTCTCCTGTTGAATTGAAAGGGGTCCGAAAAGTGTCGCTCAAAGCAGCATAGAAAACAATGGAGCTTGGAAATGAAATGTTTTGATTTGTACATTTGTTTCAACGCTTCAAATAAAGGAAATATACCATTAGAGGTATAGAAAAATCAAACATTCTTAACAACATTTCATGGTATGCATAAAAAGACCCTTCAACGAAATTACAAAACTTTGAACTGAGGGAGACTGAGAATCGAGTGTCGGTTTACGGCAAAAAATAATTTGTTTGTATGTATCAAATTTGCAAAAATGTGCACGTATATAAAACATTAAAACATGTTATGTGGTAATAGTAATAAAAAAAAGAAAAATATTTTCCACATGGTCGAGAAGTTTGATACGAAAAAAAAGAGTCAACAACTACTCATGAGACGATACCTCTGATCGTATATATCCGACTATGACGAGATGCAACTCCTCGCCGTAGAAATCTTTGTCAAATTCATGAAGCAACCATGGTTCCTGCATCAAGATAGTGTATTTGAGCACAAGACATAAAAGACAAGAAGTTTATTAATTGACTCACTATGGCCTTTTCGGTGTTGTTAAAATAAGGATTCCAGCCTACGCTCATGACCATCTTGAAAACGCCTCGATTTGATAGTCCAGCCCATCCAAAATATACGCCCGAGGGATGGTCCGAAAGGACATCTGAAAAATCTTTGGTGGATAGATTTGCTGCAACCATTGGAATCATCGTATGAGACAATTTGTTCAACAAATCAAAAGTAAACCATCGATAAATTATTGTCTTTAATGAGGATTATACAAAGGCAACAATTTGATCCAAATGGAATTACAGAGATATATGGAAAGGATCCACAAGGGCCATTGAAACCCAGTTTTTTTTCACAAGTCAGAATTCATTTGGAGGCCAAAGTTCTATAAAGTAACTCTTTTGTAGATGTTTTAAAAGACATGTTTTTATTGTACACGCTCACAAGTCAGATTTTGATTGGTGTAATAAATATTATAATATTTATCTTAATTGTAATACAGTTAGATTCATAACAGTCTAATGCGTCAATGTGTACAACAAGAAAGTATGCTAAAAATAATAACCTAACAAAAAACAGTTTTCTCACAAGTGCTCTATAACATAAACGAGTGCTCTAATACAGCTAAGACCTACCTGTAGGGATCCCAAGTACTTTCGAGCCACGACCAAATCCCTTGATGACAGGGCCACCAACATACCATGGATCGATTGGTAAAGTTTCTTCTATCCCTTTCAACAAATAAAAACAATTTTTTTTTGTTGAAAACAAGAAGAATTAAAGAAAAAGCAAACTCATTTGTCTTAACAATAAAAGGGATATGAGTTGTTACAGTCTTGAAATGGAGGTAGGCCCCATTTTTCAGGTTGCAAGTCAAATAGAGAGTTGATCACCTCATTGGCTGAATTGTACAAATGAGATTGTTTTGGCAAGGATGGTACTGCAACTACTTTCATCCCAGCAGTCTTACCAGCACTAACACCTGGTCTGAAAATGAACATAATATGTTCATCAATAATTTAGAAAAATTAATTAGACAACAATCATCGATCATTCTATACTTTCAAGCAAATTATTGCATAAATCTACTATTTGACATTCAATTCTCACTTCAATTTGATCGATATTTGGCTCTACCGGAAAAGCTAAAATAAGGTTAGGATAAACTGCATGAGCTCATGAAAACAATGATGGATCACTCACACTGAATCTTCAATCACTAAGCAACTTGACGGATCAAGATTTAACCTTTTTGCTGTTTCAAGATATCTGAAGCACATGAATCTTAAAGTTAGAATTCTTTACTTATACTTCATTTCAGAAAGATTGCACTTGATCAAAAAATGGCACAGTTCAATAATTGCATCTCACATTTCTGGTGATGGTTTTCCCAAGCTCACTTCATCGCCTCCAATGATGACAGAAAAAGACTCTTTCCAACCTACAACGTTAGAGAGCTATTATAAAGCATATCTATGCTTCTTCAACAACAGAAAAGGCCAGAGATTTTATTTTCAGCTCCAAAAGATGAAAATAAGGCCAGTTTTATGATTATATTGTTCCAATGACGGATTTTTAGGACTAGTACAATTATTGGTCCTATGTTGTATATTTCAGAATTTCATACGCTTCGATTATCCTTTGTTATCAATTACTTTAAAATAGTTCGAAGAATTATCAAAATATACCCTGATGACATGAAATTTTCATTTCAATACTTTTTCTGGGTGAATTGGAAGCCAATGCCATTGCCACTCCATGAGCATTCAAATGTTTAATCAATCGGTTTGCACCTGGAAGTGCTTTAGTTTTGCACCACCTAAAACGAGAATGATGAACAAAGATGCTAAGTTTGCAAAAACATAGAAAATATATGCTAAATACCGTGCAGATTTCAGAGCACTTCGAACCCATTAAGTCAAAGAACGCAAAAAGACAAAAGATGCACTATTGAAGAAAAGATCTTGGACACGAACACTAAAGCTTTAGGACTCATAATTTTTTTTAAAGAATTTTTTTTAAATCATGACATGAACTGAAGAAGAAAATTACTCATCGGAAAGCAGAGGGGTGATTGCAGAGACAAGTTGAGCGGCTGTGCAAGAAAGCCCATAATCTTCAACAATCACAGCAGCCGAATCCAATGCTCCCTTCCCTGAAATTCTTTGGGTTTCTCTACCATCCCAATTCTTTTCATGCTTGCCCAAATAATCTTTTATAACTTCGGTGACTATGGCATCTAACAGAAGTAATCGAAAAAAATGTCAGATAATTGTTACAAAAATCATAATTATTTCCATTCATGAAATGTAAAATACTTGATCTTTGTGAGTTAAATTAAGAGGTTTGACAAAGATTAGTGAAAAAAAATCTAACTTCAATCTAAGAAAGGAGCGGTGTCTCTAGGTTCATAAAGAATTTCAACAATATTAACGAAACAACAAAGAGAAAAAAAACTAAGGCCAAGAGATAAAACATACCAGTGTTAACAAGAGTGTCATCCAAATCAAGAATCACACATGAGATACCCATCTTTCACAAACTTTATTGCAGTCAAAATTCTGTAGCTAAAGCACAGGGAATATATTTGTTAGAATTCATGAATCAAAGTAACAGCACAGTTTCTGGCTCTCATCGTATCAAACCACAACAAAAACCAAATCGAATACCCTAGAACACCAAACTGATGAATCAACTTTCCCAGAGCCAATTTTAAGGGGGTTGATGAATTGATGAATGAAATTCTTCGATTCTTCATAATCTAAACTAGGGGTGGCAATTGGGTCGGTTTGACCCGCAAAACCGAACCGACCCAATCATTGGATCGGGTTTGGGTTGGTTATTTAAGTTCAAAACCCGATCCAATAGTCGACCCACCTAAAACCGAACAGTATTGGTTTGGTTTTCGGTTAATTTTGCTCTAACCCGAACCGAACCGAAAAATTATATAAACCTATAAACACTAAACCCTAGAAGAAAGTTAGAAACACGGGAGCAGAGGAGATATCCCAGTCGTCGACGACATTCCTTCCTCCTCCATATCAAAAGTGCGTTCATCCTTCGACGAGTGACTCGTGTATTCCTTCGACGAGTGGCTTGTGTATTCCTTCGTCGAGTGGCAGGTTCATCTCAAGTTTCTGGTTTACCTGTCCAGTAAGAGATGAGTGAATAGTAGAGAGTTCACAAGTGACAGTGAGAGTTGGATTCCCTTCTCTTCTTTTGTTGGAAGAGCTTTATTTGTCGAAGGTAAATTCATAGCAGATTGGAAGTCCAAATTTTAGCTGCTTTCTTCCCGACGAGGTCAGATTTTTAACTTCAGCTTTTTACTTAATACTTCTCTGATTTCATATTAATGTTTATTCAAAACCAAAGTTAAACGCTCGAAGCCGATTATTGCAGGCAGAAAACCCAATTTAAAACCCGAGCTATAAGGAACAAATACCCTTTTAATACTTACAAGGTTTGTCAAACTATCAATCTGAACTTTAAGTTGAGTGACTTCTAAATTTTATTTTCTACTTGTTGCAGTTGAATTTATTTCCGNCAAATCGAATACCCTAGAACACCAAACTGATGAATCAACTTTCCCAGAGCCAATTTTAAGGGGGTTGATGAATTGATGAATGAAATTCTTCGATTCTTCATAATCTAAACCATGGATGAAGCAAAAACACCCAGAAATCTTTGGAGGTTTCTACAAGCGTTGAACCCAAATTCTTCTCAACAACCAAACCCAAGCAGGAGTTCTTACCTTGAAGATATTTCGGCAAAGAAAGAGAAAAGTACAATAATTGTACAGAAATTTAATCATAGAGCACTCATCGACTAACTGGAAAGAAATACTAAAGAACCAATCAAAATAGAGCAGAGAATGCAGATGGGTAGTTCATTAGAAGCAAGCAAATCATGAATGTTTTCAACATTCGAGAAAAGAACCCACCTCAAAAGAAGACGTCCGATTGAATTCAGTGCGGAAAAGGAGTTTCCAACCACAGCTGTCGTAACCGGAATTTGGGATAATAAGGCTGTTCTTCTGGGAGACGAAGGCTGTTCGATGAATTGTGCCTTGCCCTTTTAGTCTGCAGATGGAAAGGGTAAAAACAGGAAGAAAATAGACACCATTAGTCACGCCGTTGTATTCACGCGTTCTCGCAAACGCCGACAAAATAGCTTTGTCAAATTCTGTGTAATTTAATTGTAGTCCATTTATTTATTCGTATGCCGTTCATCTTAGATGTAGATGACAGATGTTACCTTTTGATAAAAAAAAATTCTCTCTTTAATTAACAATTGCAACAACTATTTGTGAGATGGCGGCTGGAACTTGAAACGGCCCCCGGAAACAGGGGATTCTGTGTTCGGAAAAAGCTCCTGCGTCCAACAATGGCAGACCACAAGAAAAAAAGCTTCTTTTCAGATGCTTTACTTTCTCATCTAGGAATAAAATCATGAAGACGCCATTGCAGAGGAGAGCGAGAGTTCCTATGGGAGGGCCTTGAGTTGCAGAGCTTGGGAATATATCGGCGGAAGAAGCGACTACAGCCAATATCTTTCCTGGGTTTTTTTCTCCGACCATTTTCACTTCTCTTTCAACGCCTCCGGCGATGGTCGAACTTTTCCTCACTTCGCTACGTTCATCACCGGCCACCATTTCCGGCAGCAGCTTATCACTTCCCCTAAATTGCCGTAGAAGTAGTATCGAAAATTTATGTATGAATTATCAAACTATTGTATAAGACGCCGGTCTTAAAATTAAAGTAAATAACAGCTTAAATTATTATAATAATTACAATAAATATTTAAAAATTTAAAAATCATAACCAAACACTGTAAACTTTTTATAATCTCAACAATATCGTATGATTACATTTTTTGTTAATTTTAATAATATTTTTTTTAAATTAACATATTTTATTAATAAATAATAATAATAATATAAAAATGTAAAATTATTATTTATATATATATATATTATTATTCATTACAACAATAAAAAAATAAAAAAATTATTTATTGATCATTTTTAAAATTTAAAATATTTGTTATAAAAATTCATAGTATAGGAAGTAAATTATTATTTATCTTAAATTAGGAAATGAACTTCTACTAATTATTCAAAATGCATGGGCCAAATTGAAAAATAAAGAACTAATGGGGGCCATTCCTTTATTTCCTAATTCCTACTACTAAAAGTGAACATCATTTCTTTTTTGTTGAATAATTATGTATTAATATAATAAATTATACATAATTAATTTACCATATAATTACAAAAATAAAGATAAATATAAAAATAATTATTAAAAGCTCAGGGGATAAACTATAATTAAGGAGATGGGATATGAAAGGGACAAGCAGAATAGCGTGACTTTCACTTTCCATTCAATTTAGTGTCGCCAAATTTCAGGGATAAAATGCAACTCCTTTGATCCATCCTCGAACCGCGAATCATTCGTTACCCAATTCGCCTTTCGTCCCGGAATGCCTGATTTTCATACTCTTTTTCATCTTCTTTTCTCATGATTGCTGTGGTTGGAGATTCCCTTTTATCGCATTGATTTAATCCCACGTCTACTTTTAGGTGGGTTGTTAGATTTCCTCTCACTCGAATGCTGGAAACGTTTCTGCACCTGCCTTTATATCGAGGGGATTCTTTTTTCGATTTCGCGTTGACGTTTCTGAGGTACCCATCCGCATTTTTTTTGTTCAGTTTTTATGGCTTTTTTTCGATCTCTCTTGAGTTCGTCCGTGTTTGCGTTGGCAGTAGGTTCCGCGATTCAATTTTTAAACTTGTAGGTTTTTCTACTTCTCCAGCTCTCGGGATATTGTGTCAAATCTGATCTCAAATCACTTCGCTTGTTCTTGCATTCTTTTGTGATCATAAAATAATTATTTTCTGTTTCTGTTCTTCTAGCTATCTGGATGGTCGTTAATTTGGAAAAATAAAAATAAAATCGACGACCAGTAGCGGAAATCTATCAACCTTGTATTAATTGTAAAATATATTGCAATACAAAGTGTGTTTGGCCAGATCTACTGAAAGAAGATGCCATTAATATTTATATTTTGACCATGGACTGCTGTATATGTGTAGGTTATGAGTAGCATGAAAGTTTGGTCCACAACTCTTCAAAAAAGGTTTTTTTTTCCCGAAAGTGAAACTAGCCCTATTCAGACTCTAAAGAACAGGATACCAATTTTTTTCCAACAGCTGAATGATTCTGATTTTATATCTAATTCATCTTGTCTCTTATCATCGAAAACCATAAACTTAAACACTTCAATGCAAAGTACACATATCCGTATGAAGGGATTCTTGTTTAAGTCTCTTCATTTGGTTTTAAGTGCCAACTGGATGACATAACAAATGTTTTTTATGCTAATTATTTGTTTACGAGTGTTCAGAAGGCGAATAAATGAAGAAATAAGGAGAGGAAGCTGCAAGTAGATGGTGAAGAATTCTTTCAGAAATTTGGTTGGATGATCATGCGATTGGAAGAATAATGATGGCGTCTGGTACTACAGCCATGGCATTGAAGTCTTATCAAAATCAGGCTGAGCTTCTGATTAAGAACTATTTGTTAGCCGATCCCTTCATTCCATATTCTTCTGTCCTTGCTGGTTTATTTGCTTGTAAACTGGTATGACATTACTCTGGAGACTTGCTTCTATTCGGTGTTATTGTTTGCTTCACAACAATATGCATATTGTTCAATTATTTGAAGTTGTATCATATTTGAGATATGTTTTTTTTCCTGATTAAAACATGCACATTTATTTTTCGTTAGTTCTTTCTGATTCTGTATTCTCTGTCATGCAGGTCTATGACATTTTTCAATTAATAAGTTCCTCCTACTCCAAGAGCTATCTTGGTCTCACAAAAATCCAGCGAGTTGACTGGAACAACCGGTAAGTATGCAACTTTGTGTGTGGAGAATGGAGATTACACTGACAGGAAATTAAAATTTTGATTTGCAGTACTTTCTTGTAGTTTTACTGATACTCAATTTTAAATTTTGACAGTGCCATGTCTACTGTTCATGCAATATTTATCACAATTATGTCATTACACTTCGTGTTCTGGTCAGATTTGTTCTCTGACCAGCAGGTTGCTGGTCTTGTGACATTTCGAAGTTCACCATTGTCTACATCTGTACTAGGGGTAAGTTTATTTGACAGATGACTAAATAATTGTATCAAATATATCATCTTGTGGTATAGAAACTTTGAGGCTCATTTTGATTTTATATACTTTTGCTTCAACTAAACTGAGATAGTTATTAAATCACACATGCCTAACCAAAAGCAAATTGCTTACGTGCAATATACACTGTGTATAGCTATTTTTCTCACTCTTTTTTCTTTTATTAGTATCTAAGTAGTGTATAAAAAATTACTAGATGGTGCTCTTAAAATGCAGTTTTAATGGATCAACAGCTTCTTTCCTTGTAAGATGCAGTTTACTATTTGCATCATTAAATTCAACGGGCTTGGCACATATGTAACATATGTTGAACCAAATTGAACTATCATTCTAAATATTACAATCATCTGTTCTTAATAATTAAATCTTCAAGTTGTGAGCTGTTTGCTGATTGAGATAAAATCATTTGAAGGGAATAAACACAATATGCTTACATGTTGGACTCCAACCACCAATTGTTAAACTTTTATTTATTTTAGCTTTTTGATATGTTGGATTTTTCAATAATTTTACAGGGTAAATGATTTGGTGAGCATCTTTTGAACTCATACATTCTGCACTTTATCATTATGTAAAAAACCATTCTTTTGAAATGTTGAAGCTTTAAGGTTGAAAATCGTAAAAGCCCAAAATTTTGTCTTAACTAGACTCTTTTTAACTTTCCTATTAGCTTGGTCACTTATTTTGTTATTGATATAAAACAATTATCTGTTGACTCTCTTGAAGATTATGATCGCCGTAATCGTCGAAAATCTAAACAGTTTTTATGATTTGGTGGAAACAATTATTCTGACAATTTTTAATGTTAAGAAATAAAGATTTGATTAGTTAGATATTATTTTTTAGTTATTCTGTTTTGATTTGTTACCAGAAATCTTATTCTATAGAAGATGTCTATCTTGTAATCAAGAAGATCATTAAATAAAATTTCAATTTCTTAAAGTTGTTCCAAATCATCAAACTGGATGACATGCTTTCTTATAAACCATGGTGACGATGCCCCTTTTTGTTGAACATATTTTCTCCACTATGATTCTTGTTGAAGCTTTTGTAGATTAGTCTTTTGGATCTCAGTCTTCAATATTCATCAAGTTAGATTGCTATTGTTTATCTCTAGACTTTTGTAAATTATTTCAAAATATCTCTTACATTTGTTCTGGCAGGTCTCTGTTGGGTACTTCGTAGCGGATCTTGGCATGATATTATGGTTATATCCTTCTTTAGGAGGGATTGAATATGTACGTTTTTTCTCCCATCTTGAAGATAATCGAAATCTCTTACTGCCCTTTTTAACAGATATTTGACAATTAGTAGTAATTATAGATTAAAAACATTGACAAGTAAGCTAGAACACTATGAAAAACAAGGCTCATCTTAAAATAGAGAAATAGAAAAGTTGGGGGACTTCAATTGCAAAAGATGATCAGAAGATGAATGAAATTGGGGAATGATAACACAAGTAATGCGAGGAGACACACGCAGATAAACATTAAAATGATCAAAGCAAAATAACAGAGAAGGTGAAACAGAGGAATACTCAATGTAATTCATCAAATCAGAGGAATTTCTAGTTGAAATTCGATAATATATTTTATAAAATTAATATTCAACTCTGGTAGAACAAGCTTCTTCGATATTCTTCACAAAACAGCATGCATGCTCATTCATGGCAATGTTACAGTCTGTGGGATCAAATGAAATGATGTTTTTTTAATTTTTATTTTAGGTCGTCCATCACTCTCTTTCTGCAATTGCTGTAGCATATTCAGTTTTTTCGAGAGAAGGGCAGCTTTACACATTTATGGTCCTCATCTCCGAGATTACTACTCCAGAGATCAATATAAGATGGTAGTTTTCTCTCAAATCGATTAACTTACAATTTTTGTTCCCTTGTCATTTCTTCGGAGAAAAATATTATTTGATATTTTCATAGATTAAGCTTGTCGACTCTAGGAGGAAAAGAAGCATTCAATTATAACCCCTATTTTGCCCAGAGATTTTTCATTTCTCCATTGAAAAACTCGATGATGCTCAGCCTCTAAATTTATCCTCGTGTTTTCCAATGATCTTAAGGTATCTAGACACAGCTGGTATGAAGAGGTCTATTACATATCTGCTTAATGGCATTGTTATATTTTTTGCTTGGCTGGTGAGTTTATATATCTACTCAATCTTTGATACATTCACATATACATATACGCATTCACATGTATAACGTGCATTCACATGTATATACATACGTATACAGACACACACGAATATGGATGTATATAGAGAGATTTATGGTTGATATGATTCCTGAAAGCCTGAAAGAACTTATTCAACGCAGGTTGCCAGGTTGTTGCTCTTTGTTTACATGTTTAACCACGTTTACTTGCACTACCCACAGGTAAGTTTCCGGCATAATTCAAAAATCTTTATATTTTTTAGAGTAATGATAAGTTAAACTTGTTAGCACACTATTTTAACTTATTTTTTATATGTCTGAGTTTTGATGGATCAAATTAAAGAATTTTTAATATATTATAATTAAAATAATTATTTATATTATTTATTGTACTTATCAAAATTTGACATATTAGAAGCTAAGTTAATAAGTTAATATATCTGATTCTGACTTCAAAGATTATCTAAATGGTACGGAAAACTAGCGGAGGTTTTCCTCCTCACTTACTATCCAATCGACTCTCAACGTTCTTTGCAGGTCGTTCAAATGCACATAATCGGATACCTTTTGGTGTTGATCGTCCCCTCGGTGCTAGGAATCATGAATTTGATGTGGTTTGGTAAGATCGTCAAGGGACTAAAGAAGACTTTAGCCAAGAAGCTGTGACATTTATATTCCCTACGAAACACGCATAAATATGTCGATACATATGCATAAACACCGCTTTTTTGTACCCTTTTGTGATTAGATTTTGAAGACTTTTACTTTGAAATTAAAGAATTTGTGGTAGGAAGAAGGTTTTCAAATGTAATTTCTGTAGATCATTCACTTATACCTATGTATTATTGACCTTCTTTTCTGATGATGATTTATTAGGCTTTATTATCATGTAAATTGGTCCTTAATTCAGGTATTAAATATGTGATTTTGAGATTTGTATTTCGAAGTTGTAATAGATTAAAAATAACAAAAAAATATTTATGAATTATTACATAAATTAAATCATTGGGCTTGAAATAATACCAAAGTGCAGAAAATTACTTTATTTTCAGGAGAAAGTACTAAAAATAAATATAAATATATTTAACCACACATTTTTTTAAATAAAATAAAAAAAGGTGACTGTGATTCCGATCAATTGAAGAATTAGTGCATGAAAATTAGGACCATTTGTCCCCCATTTTTTCATTATATAATGATTCTCATTTGCACTAACTTAGGACGTGACAAAAGAATGGCATATTATTCGATTTTTATAATGCTGTATTCAAAATATTTGTACCATGTTCATCAATTCTGACGTGGATCTACGAAATTTAATTAATTAATTAATGCCCATTACCGCCGGATTAGTACATAAAGCCAACCTCTAATCTTGTTGAACTTGTAGTCCACTTTCTAACATAAAATTAATAATATTATTAAATATCTTTTACTGCTTAATTGCCCACGATTTGTTGCTTTGTATGCACGGCTTTAGATAATCGAGTCGACCTAGCGAAAGACGAGATCGACTATAGGCATTCAACCGTGAGAGANTTCAACCGTGCATTCTCTCACGGGTTTGTTTTTTTATTTCCTTTGTCAAAACCGGGATATCGATGAAGTTCTATAAAATGTGTAACTTTTTCTGACTTAAAACATGGAGCTTCCTCCACTTCTGCGAATAGTATAAATGTATATACATGTATATAATATGGTTTAACGCAAATTAAATTATTATAATATGATGCCTTTTTGCGTTTATTCTGTTCTTCCTAGAACCTGCTTCTGTTTGTTTGCATTCTCTTGCGACAAAACAAAAATAGCGACAATTATGTCTTCATCTAAAAAAAGAGCCAAAAACCATGGCTTTGTATTGAATGTTTTGCTAGAGGCAATAAGCGAATAAACTGCAACATAGAAATTTATAGTCGTTTGCTTTCGATTTGAGAGATTTTAATGGTCGTCACAAAATTTGTAATCTCGATGATGCACCTATGTTGTATAATTGCAGCCAATTTATGACATATTTGCTTTGTCTACTTGCTCTTTCCCGGCTATTCTCGTGTTGCTCTTTTTTTCGATAATCTTACTTGCATCTTCCTTGCTCATTACAAAAAGTCACAATTTGCTCAATTTACAGAGTATCTCACTTTAGTAAATGAGTTATCTGACAAGTACGATCGAGGTTGATCGAGCAAATACGATGCATTTGAATTAATAGATGAATTATACGAATAAATGAATGATGTATAAACCGCCCATTCTAGTGCTAAACGATATATGCAAAAAGTAATTCGAAAGTGCAAACTTTACATTAAAGAACCCAAGACCAAAGCTACTAAATGAATCACTTTTTTTTACTTATAAATACTTCAACTCTCTCACATATAATCCGATCAAAACAAGGACAAAATGGCAATCAAAACTGTCATTTTCCTGTTCATTTCCTTCTCATTCTTCAGCCAAATCCATGGGAAAGAACTCAAAAACCCTAAATCTCTGGTGGTAGGGCTTGTTCATGCAAGAACTTCTCCTTTGACACCAAAAGATTCTCACCCAAGAAAGATACCCTCTGAAAAGCTAGATGTAATGGAGCCACTGAGAGAAACCAGAGATGGGTATTTGATGCCCTTAAATTTAGGGACACCCCCACAAGTGATTCAAGTCTACATGGACACAGGAAGTGACCTAAACTGGGTTCCATGTGGGAACCTTTCATTTGAGTGTGTTAACTGTCAAGGGTACAAAAGTTTGAAGTCTATTGCTACTTTCTCTCCAACCTATTCTTCTACTTCAATTAGGGACACTTGCCCTTCAAATTTTTGCCTAAATGTTCATAGCTCTGATAACTATTATGACCCTTGCACCATTGCAGGTTGCTCCTTGAACTCCCTTTTCACTGGCACTTGTTCAAGGCCATGCCCTTCATTTGCCTACACTTATGGGGCAGGTGGGATTGCCATAGGAGCCCTGACAAGGGACATTCTTAGGGTTCATGGAAGCTCTTCCAATTCCACTCTTAGGGTTGTGCCTAGGTTTTGCTTTGGATGTGTAGGGTATACCTATAATGAGCCTATTGGGATTGCTGGATTTGGTAGGGGTACCCTATCTCTCATTTCACAGTTAGGGTTTTTGCAAAAGGGTTTCTCTCATTGTTTCTTGCCTTTTAAATATGCTAATAACCCTAATATTTCAAGCCCTTTAGTCCTTGGTGATCTTGCTATTTCCTCAAAAGAGAACTTGCACTTCACCCCATTCTTGAAGAGCCTACTCTACCCAAATTCCTACTACATTGGCTTAGAGGCTATAACTATTGATAATAGCTCTTCCTTTGACGTGCCTTTGAGCTTGAAAGAGTTTGATTCACTTGGAAATGGAGGGCTTTTGATTGATTCAGGAACTACTTACACTCATTTACCAGAACCACTATATTCACATCTTCTGTCCACTCTCCAATCCAAAATACTATATCCTAGAGCTGAAGAAACCGAAGCCCGAACAGGGTTTGATCTATGTTACATAATTCCGTTTAAACCCAAAATGAATTTTATCGATCATGAGGATTCTAGTCTCCCTTTGATCTCCTTCCGTTTCTTAAACAATGTTAACCTAGATTTGCCTCTAGAAAACTATTTTTATGCCATGGGAGCTCCTACCAACTCGACTATCATTAAGTGCTTCCTATTCCAAGCTATGGAGGCCGAGGACGATTTTGGTCCGGCCGGAGTGTTTGGTAGCTTCCAACAACAAAACATGGAAGTTGTCTACGATTTGGAGAAAGAAAGAATAGGGTTTCAGCCTATGGACTGTGCTTCAGCAGCAGCATATCATCAGATTTGAAGTTGCAAAATTTGCTTTCTATCTACATAATAAGATGCATTCCCTTGTATTTCTAAGTTTTGAATTGAATAATACCTTCCAGAGAGGTCGCCTACATATATTCTTCTACTACCAATGCTAACTAGAACTAAAATATTTCGGCAGATTGTATGATTCTTCTAAAAACTTTGCCTACCAAAATTAACAAACTCTCAAACCAACTCTAGGAAAAAGAAGCAGAACTCAGTTCATAACCTAATGAAGAGATATGAGGTCAATAATCTGAATTTCTGATGCCAGCAAGAGTCAGAACCTTAAAAAGGAGAAAGACAAGCAGGCATGTATATTGTTTTGCTAACGTTTGTACACGAGGAGAATATGATTATCTTCAATATTTTACCCTCTAACACTAGAGCTATACATAGAGAATTTATGCCATTCAAAGTAGAGAGAGAGAGAGAGAGATCACATGCATCCTGCGATTCACAACCCCAAGAATTAGGAGCAACATGAGGTGCTTGCTACCCTTTCTGCTGGTCTATCCACGAGGACCATTCCTGATGGGTTTTGCGTTGGCTGCACTCGTGGGAGTCTCTTGGCTGTAGCCAAAATCATACAATCACCTAATGTTAGAGAGAGAGAGAGAGATAACTATCTCTTATCAATTCAAATTTAGTCAGATTTTTTTATCTTCTAGAACTGTCATAGTATGTCTGGGTATTTGATATTAATTACGATGACATTTTTGTATTACCATTTACACAAGTTTTTACCAAATATTCAACATTTTAAAGACATCATTTTCTCTTCACAATATCAAATTTTTATCAATCTAATTTTTTCAACCATCATCTACCATTGACATGCTTACGAGCAACATTTGACGCTTGTGACATGTAAGGAGGTTTAAGAAGAACACAAATGTCAAGCCCCGCATGATAGGGCCGTGTGATGATTGAATTTCAACAAGATACATTGGTTATAGAAATACCTATTTCATGGAAGATGTCGTTGACATTGGATGCAGTTTTTGCAGAAGTTTCCATGAAGAAAAGGCTATTCTCCTGAGCATATGTTTGAGCATCCTGGAGTACAAAAGTCAAGCAAATGAGCATACTCTTTAAGCTGTATAGCCTATATGATTTATTTTCTCAAAAGCTATAACTGAATTTGTGTTTAACTCAATCTGATCTTTAAAAAAAAATTTGAAACTTCGCCATCAATCATCACAAAATCACCATAGAATTTTTAAAGAAATTTAAAGCATAATATATTACTGCAATATATTTACAGCAGAAACTATCAAAACTATGATGGACTACATGCTAATTAACTGAAATCCTTTTAGATGGAGAAGCTGCAATTATTGAACTATCCATTCTTTCATTGATAATTTTTCAAATTCCACTTATTTCACAAATAAACCTTTCCAATAAGAACCTGATTGTTTATATAATAATCTCCACTAATTCAAATGGTTTATCAAGTCCAAAGTTGTTGGAAATACTAGGTTACTTCACAAAAAAATTGATGATTTGGTCCCCGATTTTCTAACATTACATGTCCACTACGATCTTTGAATTATTGGGTAAAAGGTGGCGAAAATGTCCTTTGCAAAAAGGGCTCGCTATGATTATGGCAGTAATCCATTGAAAGCCATCACCGCCAACATAATAAATTAATCGTAGATGATTTTTTGTAGTCCTCAGAAACATACAACCTTAGCAGTTACTAATTTGAATGATACATTTATTTTGATAGAGCGAGGATACAAACATTGTACTTTCAATCATGCCAAGTTCAATAATATATATTAAATTTAACCATCCAGAGGTCCTTGACCAAATTTAAATTGGGCCTGCAATATAAATACTTGTGTCACATGAACTAAACGTTACTTAGTAATATTATACCATGAACAACTAAAAATATATAAATACAAAACCGTTTAGAATACAAATGAACGAGATACTTGCCTCAGCAGTCACTTTCCTTGCATCCAACAAGTCTGCTTTATTTCCAGCAAGTGCCATTACCATATTTGGGTTTCCTTGGGATAAAAAAAATAACAATCAATCATGGATTGAAAACCACGAGTCAAACAATACACAGACTTTCTGAAAAGAAACAATCTCATAGAGGAAGTACCTTGTGCTTGAAGCTCTTGAACCCATTTCTTTGCACGGTCGAAAGAAGCCTGCATTAAGAGTGATGTGTCAAAATAATATAAAACTACACATCCTTATTCAAGATTCCTTGAAAATTGAAATTACATTGCATTCCAAAATTTATAGCATAAGACATGTATTTTGGAACTTGGAGGTGACTAATCTGATTCTTATTTATTGGAAATAACTTAGATTTACATTTCACACAGATAGTATTAAGTCGCGATTAAAGACATTGCAACATTCACTACGAATGCCACATCCAGAAGTAGGAAAGAGTACTCTTCCAAGAACTGAAACTTATAAGCTACCACTGAGCCAATGATCTTTAAAAGACTATAATCTTGTGTATTATTCAATCAATTGCTAAGCAAGTACAAAACTCTACATGCAATTTGCATACCTTGGGAAGAGCAGCTGAAAGTTTTATCTTGATTATAGGAAAATAATACTATATTGAGAAGTAATATGTAAAATTGTAAATGTTTGAAATATTTTCACAAGAAAAGACTGTTAGTTAAGTTATGACAGCGTTAAGAAAAAAATTAAAACACAACCATCGACAAAAACCATATGAGACCAAAGCCAAATAACCTTGCCAAATTTTGTCAAGACTTACTTGATTAGTTATATCAAAGACAATGATAGCAGCAGCTGCTCCTCTATAATACATTGGGGCCAAGCTATGGTATCTCTCCTGCCCTGCTGTGTCCCAGATTTCAAATTTCACTGTTGCATCATTCACGGCCAATGTTTGGGAGAAAAATGCAGCACCAATGGTTGATTCCTACATCATTATTCAAGAGTGAATGGGGGAAAAGGGGAAAAAACACCTGTGACTATCCAACTCCAAAACGAACCAACCTGAAATTCAACAAATTGACCTTTAACGAAGCGCAACACAAGACTTGACTTTCCAGCACCAACATCTCCAAGAAGCACCTAAAAATGACAGTTGCGTAGATGTAATGCAGCTAAATATAGAGATATAATTTTCACTCCAAAAGTTTAAAGCTATATATGCAGCTGGTATATCAAAACTATATGTACTCAACTAGTCGTTATAATGAGAAAAGATAAATAATGTGCAGTAATAGTAAGAACGAGCAATGAATATGTCCTTTAATAGCGAGGATATTATTAGAATACGATTACTGCTAATTTTAATTTTCTTAGCACAATATAAGCAGAGTATGGTCAGCAACCTAAAGCATTTGGCGACCCAATTAACATCCCATCGAGTAAGTTAGCAGAACAAGTTTTCAGATTACAAAAGGCATAGCAACCATTCTCATCCCGAGCGAAGAGAGAATTAGTACTTTAGAAACATATATCGCATTAACGACAAAAATAAGAATGATTTACAAGAATCACATGAAAAAAACGAAATTAATTGAAAACCTCGATCACAAATTCATAAAAAAATAATAAAAAAAAGGAAGTACGCGAAAGGAATTGATACCCAATCAATTCAGCTCAAAACATGTATATATAATCGGAACGAAATAAACAGAAACGATAAAGAAACACACAAGAAAAACAGGAAAATCCTCACCAATTTGGCATTAATATTCTTGTTTCCGGTGGTGGCCATGCTTCAATTACAACAAAGATCAACAACAAATATGCAGAATGATGAGAAATTTCAGATTCAGCGTCGACGATGGAAACGTAATAGGAGTAGATGAAATTCGAGACCGCGATAATGATCTTTCCAATCTCTTTCTTCCTTTCGAGAGAAGAAATACTGAGGGACACGAAAGCGACAGAAAATCAATTTAACTTTAAACGAACGTTCTTCCACACTGAATTTCCCCGAAAATGCCAAGCAACGCGCCAACCGTGGTCCATATGCAATCAAAGGAAAACCAACTCCGGTTTTTCCTAACCAAAATAAACCATATGATTTTCGGTTGTTTCTATAGAAATGCAAAAGTAGCTCAGCTTAAAAACCGAACTTTACACCCAATGCATGCGAAAAAAATGATTTTTTATCTTTTTAGGTAAATGATTTCAACTTTGGGAATATTTGGGTCGGGTTGATTTTTGGTTTTGGTCGGTCTCCTCCGGTTTGGTTCAGCTTGTGGAAAAACCGCGCCTATTTAAACGCGCGGATGATGGTTCGGTTGGGTTACGTTCGTCGCGGAGAGGTTGCTTCCGATTCAGACAGATACTGAGTTTGTCCGTTCACCGGACGAGGCAACGAGCTGCAGTGATTCTCAGGGCGACTAGCAGCGAATGATTTATTGAAGGCGAGTTCCGATTCTGCTTCGGTCAAATCAGGGGGGAACATTGAGTGGAGGAGTGAGCAAGGGAGAGGAATGAGAGATAAAGTATTACGCCTTTTTTTGCTGATGAGAGAATGAGAAAGATGAGAGAAGAAGAGAAAGAGGGAGAGACAACTGGTATGTTACTATGAACTCCATCTAAGCGAGAGAGAGAACAAGAACAGTAGTCAAGGCAAGTCAAGAAGGGAGACTATGAACTCCCAGGATATTGCAATTCCTCGTGGTGGACCAATCTATACGCCAAACCTAGTGAGCCCCCTTATTTGTGTTACTCAAAGTCAGACTTCTTTCATTCGGGAACTTCAGGTTCTCCTCTCTCCGTTCATGTGCACCTGTGCTTTTTCTGTGGTTTAAATTGCAAAAGTTCTTTTTTCAATATTTTTATTTTTATTTTTCAAAAGCAGGTTCTGGAGGAAGAGCTGCAGGATGCTTCTTATACAGAACCTGACGAGGATATCTCGTACGTATTTCTTCCCTATCTATTTATCTATAGAGGCTGAAGATTTTTGGATTGATCACCAAAGCTGAGTTAGTCATGAAATGAAAATACTATGCAGTATTGATACACTGAAAGTTTTCAGTGAAGAGGAGTTATTGGAAATGGCTTTAAATGAGGAAGCTATTGAGGTACTGCAGAGTCAGTTTGATTGAAAAACCTTAAGAATTAATTGAATTATTTTTTGTGCTTCTTGACATCAACTCTTTATTGCAGGATGTTGAACAAAAAAATCTCTTACCAGATCAAATAGAATCACAGTCTCATTCCAATAAAAGGTATCATATTATCTCCCCTTTATTTTTAGCTCACGCTCAAGAAAGAAGAAACAAAAAAAGAACGGAAAACTTGAGTTTTCATTACACTGTATTACTAAGCATGAATGCTACTGATAAATTGATAAAATCAGATTAAATTTCTCTTTTTTCTTAAGAGTAGTTGAAAACTGCTGCCACTGAAGATTTTCTTTTGTGCTTATATATGTTAGACAAATTCTTTCTGTTTTTCTTGAGCTTTCTTGAGCAGTTTGTTTATTCCTGCTGAAACTGAAATTTCATGTTGATTTAGGAAAGGTAGCCGTCTTAGAGTAGAGGAAGAGGGAGGAAATGCTTCAGCTTTAGTGCCTTACACAAAAACACAGTCCACAAAGAAAATAAATAGAGGAAAATGCAATGAAGAGGTAAACCACGTTTTTACTAATGTTTCACATATGGGAGCTTTTTGCCGCTGATTCACCTTTAGCAGTTGGTTAGTTTAATAAAATGTTTCCTGAAACTTTTTGTAAGGAGCAAATATCTCTGATTCATGAATGGGCTACAATTTGAAAGTAAAAGATATATCATAGCCGCTGGCAATGCAAGATCATGGGTAAAGCAAGGGAAAACAAAATTTGCTGTGAAATATTAATTTGAATTCAATAAAAAAAGTTGAAATCTATATCTTCTAGGTTATTATTGTTATAAATTCCTCTCTTGCTTGGCTGGAAGAATTGATCAATTTTTTTCTTCCCATATATTTTATCCGGATTTGTCCTTCTCCTCAATAATGGCCCATGAGATAGAATGTGAGCTTTATGTAGTAAAATACATTTTGTGGTCATACGAAATATAAACCATATGATGATGAGTGATCTTTATGGGGTTTACTTGTCTTTCAACATATAGTATTTAAAGAGGTGTAAACTCCATGTACTAAAAACGAGGAGAGAAGATTTGATTTGCATTAGAGGCAAAGAAAAAACACTAAAGTTACTGCTGATCTAGAAAAGCTGAATTTTTTTTTATACACAACAAGAATTTGGTACTTGTCATCGACGTCCAATTACAAAAAAGGAAGATCGAAAGAAAGCTGAGAGTAGTGAAAGTTACTGGACATTAGTTAATTGAATTAATCATATCATAACCAAAATCACACTGTCTATGCTTTAGGAAAAACTCGTGGATGGAAATTGCTCATGGAGTCTAGCTTTTACAATCCATAGTGTATGATTCTCGTGATTTGCAATCAGAACTATAAGATTGTGTCTCAAGTCAGTGAAATGCTTTCTTATGAAAAACCAAACATTGGGAGTAGACATCTTAGATTGTTATTATGAAAGGCATTATCATGGTTTTGCAATGATTAAAAGTGGAGTGTTGTATAATTTCTGGGTTTGTTATAGCTGCATTACTCATTTTTTTAGAAGTATCATCTTATGTTCAGTGAAGTAGTATTTAAGAAACTGAACAATTCCTGCTGCTACTGTCTACCAATACTAATTTTATGTCATCTTTTAAAAATCTTTTTTTTTTTTCATTCAACACGAATAGAAAAATAAACTGTTGAGATTTAGCAGGTCAACTAACCTTACCAATGCACAAAAAAGGTGCAATTCATTTGCTCAAAAGCCTTTATAGGAGCCATCGGTAGTAACAAACTTGAAAAATGAGTCGCTTTATGATCAGCAAAAATAATTGGATATGATACCTAACTACCTTATCACATCTAAATAACCATTGAATTACTGTGTTGGATCATAGTAGAATTTGGTCAAATCGTTTAGTACAAAATAAAATTAGACATGTCAATCTTACAGCCTTCAAAAGACTTGCATAAATAAGAAATACTTGTAAAAAAGTGCAAACAATGCAACAATTTAATAATTACCCTAGAGATTGAAATTAACCCAAAAAAGTTTGATGAATTTCTCAAATATAATTGAAGGGACTTCTGTTTTTGGATTGTTAGGTAAAGAATTATATGGTTAACTTTTTAAATCCATGCACGTAGAGGTATATTGTTTCTTGACTTCTATACTTTTTTCTCATTTTGAAACATATTATACTCCCTTCAAAAGTATGTTCTCATTAATGATTTATGGAGTAGGTTCCAGTCACATGACATGGTAATCGTTTTTACTAGAACAACTTGATGGCGAAAGCAGAATTTTGATTTTCTGCTAATTATTTCAGTCTAAGCATTTATATATTTATATCACCTTGATGGTTTGTGAATAACAATATTTGGTTGCCTTTAGTCCTTAATTAGGCATGTTTAACCTATTACTAAAGTATGTTTTTGCAATTTCTCCAGAATTTAATTGAAAAGGTGGGCGAAATTGTCAAAATGAAGCAAAAGCAGGATGAAGACAGAGCTGCAGTAAAACTACATTCACTCAGGTTTGTTTCATTCACTATCAGGTAAATTTCTTCATTTTTAACCTTTCATTCGCAGTTATAAATTATCATTTTTCTGTTCAGTGACAGGTGCACCACCAACGAATCAGCATTACCATCTTCAGATAAAGCTGAAACGATGAAATCACTTAAAGCTAAGATTTCATTGGCAAAGGTACTTACACAATAGTTACTACATGAAAATCCATCTTAGTTTACATT
This sequence comes from Begonia fuchsioides, assembly GCA_003255005.1. NCBI lineage: Eukaryota > Viridiplantae > Streptophyta > Magnoliopsida > Cucurbitales > Begoniaceae > Begonia > Begonia fuchsioides. Next base: position 499,682 of record QAOC01023396.1, on the reverse strand, counting down.
TTTTTCTGGGAGTTAGCATTGTATTTTAGCTCTGTTTTATTTGTGTATCATGTGCCAAGGCACTTATTTTTGGATTGAAATAAAAAAAAAAAAGCTTTTCTGGGATGTACTTGGTTTAAGTTTCCTTCTATTATGTGTTAGGTTTTTATCAAAGTTGAATTTTATGCTAATTGATGGTGTTAAAGAGCCTGGCTTTTATTCTTTTAGTTGTTGCAAAGGATGTGCCTTTGTTATAATGCTCTTACTATGAAAAATGCAGTATAAACTATTACTATCTATGTGAATATTGATGTTGATTTCTTCATAGTTTCCATCAGCTTTTAAGATCGACGGTGATGAACTTCTACGTACTTTGGGTCAAGAAGCAGACATTGCCTGTCATCTATAAGTTAAGGAGAGAGAAAACAACACAAGCAGATATTTTAATTCAAATGAGCTATGAATGGATTACATTTTAATTTGTTTAGATTATATTTGATTTAGGTTTGAACATGATTGGAGTTTTTAGCTGGTTTATATAATCGCCAGTGGGGATGTTATGTTTAGAGAATTGGGTTGTAGATTTAACACTCACAAAGTTGCTATCATATTGTTCCCGATGTACTTTTTGAGGATTTAAACTTTTGATCACATATTGGCTATAATCTAATCTATTGCTGAGGGTTGTGTTTTAGGTTCCATAGCGTTTAATCAGGTTCATTTTGTTTTTGATTCTAGGATGTTTCTTATCTGAAAAAATAATTAGAGAGTCAGTCATTTTGGATTTATAAGTGGGCATCATTTAGTTGTTACTTTCATGATTGCGCATTGGGGAGGTGTGTGCACTTCTAATGATGACTTGAGTTGTTTCTTAGTGGTGAGTTCGTGTTTATATATAACTAATATGCTTGTTCATCTCACACCTCTTCCACAGTATTCTTTTGAATCTTTCATTTGTTCTATCTCTGCAGTTCTTTTCACGCAACCAGCAGTAAATTCACACGTTGGACTTGTGCTTTTTTGTGTAACTGGTGAAATACCTTGAATTTCAAAGAAATAGACTCTGCTAACGCTAGTCATCTAGGTCGAATGAGGATTGGTCTAATATACAATTAGAATATAAACGACCAAAAAAAGTTTACATTTATATTGACCAAGGCCTATCAAAACAGAATGTAAGAATCATGCATTTTTTCAATGTTCTTCATTTGATTTGGACTTTCAAATCATCTCTTTTTACATGAAGAGACTAATTTTCTGTTCTTATGATTAACGTTGATTTTATTGATACGCCTGACTATGTCTGAGTTAATTGCAGGTGAAGTCATTGGCTGGCGCAGAGCACCCAATCGTTCAGTATCCAGAAGTTGTTCTTTGTGTTGAGGTTTACCATAACATTCGCAAGTCCCAGAAGGTAAGTTTTCTCTTACACGCTTTCCACTAATCATATTATCAAAGATGTTTGTCCTTGTTTTCAACTGTCGTTGACAGTCTTCCCATCAAGAAATTTACTCCTTTCAATAAATCCAATGGTGCTGAAAAGATGATACTGTGGGCAAGATGACGAGTTTATTTATTCAAGAAATTCACAAGTGCTTCAAACAACGTCTAATAGAAGGCAAGATTGAAAGTGAAAATAACTTCATTTGTTTAGTTCTTCTGTTTGATTAAATGAAAAGAGAAACAACTAATTGAGTCACGTTGGTTTCTTGGATAATATTCCTATTTTATAGATTGAGAAAAATGATATAGAAGGTGGTATACATTTCTTGATGTTATGATTCTGATGGTTGGAAATGCATGTTGATTACGCTTTAGGAATATGAGAGTATCTTTATAAATTAATCAATTTTCCAGTCTCCTTTAGAGCCCCAATATTTATATGCTGGAGGTGGTTTTTTGTAAAAATATGTTGACTTCTTGTATGTTAAAAAGGGTACAATAAGATGTACGCTTTAATCTTCTGCTCTGACGTTTAATTCGCCTGTTATTTATTTTGAGAGCATCGACTCAATAGTAGCTTTAATCAATTTGCCTGTTAAAAAATAAATACAAGATGGTGTCCTGGAAAGCGGGTCCTCAAGATTTTTGTTTTGTGAAACGACTGTCCGATTTCTACAATGATTCTAACACTAACTATTCATCCATTTGATCTGCTAATAACAATTGGATTGCAGACGCAAGAGTTCATGGTCCTTGGCCGACAAAAATTGACGGAGCTGAGGGATAAGATTTATTGCTTGACGGACAGGCTCATGTCAAAAGCCCAGCAGCATGATTCTTCTGGATATTTCCTCGTAGAAGTAAGAAGCTTTACTAAATTTTCCATTCATTTCGCTGGTGTTTGCTGGCTTCCTCTTCTCATTCACAGTCTCTCTCTCTCCAGGATGTATTTTGCAATGATTTGAGGCATCCTTCTGCGATAGACTATAGCCAGCCAATATTTGATTGGCTCAGAAACTCGAAAAAGGAAGCTCACAAAAAATGGGAATGGATCATGACTGGCGAATTACAGCAGAAGCAAAAGGCGGTCTTGGGTGGCGTACCAGTTTTGAAATTTCCCAATTTTCAGGCGATCGACATGGAGAAGTTGAGATTCTGTGATCTAAGATTTCGGCTCGGTGCCGGGTACCTCTACTGCCACCAGGTATACTTTTCATTCATTTTTTCCTTTCTTTTGGAGACAAACACAAACAACTATTGATATCTTAAATTAAGTAAAACCCGAAGTCTAGTTACACTCCTCGTTTATGCAGTGGATTTCACGTGCGTGTACATTGTACGTCTATAAATATATGTATATGTCTATGTATATTGACACACTCGAGAAGTATACACATACACATTTTATAGATACATTTAAATTAATGCAAAAATGCATGCATGATTGTGAATTGTTCTTCGAGTACCTTGTACTTTCGTGAATTGACTTTTGGTTCGGGAAGTCAAATTCGGGAATTGGCTTGGCACAGGGCAATTGCAACCACGCTATCGTTTTCCGAGACATGAGGATGATTCATCCGGGCGACATCCAAGACCCCACTTCATATCCAATAACGACATATCAACTAAAATTCCGGGTCCAGAAATGTAACGTGTGCAAAATTTTCTTGGCGACAAAGGTAACGGTCGACGACAAATGGGCACAGGAGAACCCTTGCTACTTTTGTGAAAACTGCTACTTTCTTCTACATTACTCGAAAGAAGGTACCCTACTTTACGATGATTTTTTAATGTATGAATATCTCCATGACTAATTTATGAATATTCATTCCATCTATGCATGTTAAATAACATTTTTAGTGGAGTTGGTCAAGACTATTACATTGATTAACTGTTGGAGCTTATAATAATAGTTTTTTCACTTGATTTTATTATCCAATAATCACTAAATTAAATGTTACAATTAAAACAATATTGGATTATTCCACTGCGGCACGAAGCCCCTGACGCCGAGTTGGCTCCTATGCAAATGGTTGTATTTTCAAAAATTAAATACCTTTTAGAATTTACTAGCAATTAAAACTATCAAGGGTTCGTTACTCCTACTTTGGAAGTTGATTTTCTAGAAACGTACGAGATGTGCATTTACCAAACTATACAGGTTTTAGAAAAATAAGATTGACTAAAGGGCCTGTAATGCAGTTTTTTTTAAAAGGTCGTCGTCCCATATCACCTGTCATTCATGGCAAGAAGTTCGACAAAGAACGGAAGAAAGATGTCCAAAATTAAAACTGTAAGATCACATGAAATTATGCCCATTTAAAACACGCATCGAAGTAACTATTATCACTATCTTGATCCTTCGAGGCCGACAACCCAATCATGGAAACAATACAATCCAGAAAGTCGTAATTATGAACACCAAAGCATTAAGGCTTAAGCTGCTTAGTTTCTGTGATTCAGTGAATAATCAGAGTTTGATTCTTCAGTCCACGAGAATAAATTCTCTTGGATTAAAAGTGTCGTCATATTTTAGCCAAAATCTCCAAATTACATTAACAACTCATCTAAGGATCTCAATCTGAAGATAATTTTTACAGACCAACGAACCAAAATGGCGCATCCAAGAGAGGAAAAAGTTTCTGCCTGAGGAACAATGAAATCAGGTTCTCTACTTGAATTGTTGCAACTCTTTTTCATCATCCTAAATACATCACAATAGACCCTCGCTCTGTAACAACCCGGGATAAACGAACGACATGATCTGCTTCAAGGACTTGGTCGGTTCTTTGAAAAAATCATGCTTCTCCATCACTACATCCATAATAGCAAAATTGAAGAAGAAAAAAAGGAGCTATTTAGGAACAGCTGAAAGTATAGGTACCTTTAAATAATACTTTGACCTCCTTTGAAAAATCTTCCACCCGCCCCGATACTGGTCTTATTCCACAAATTTGTAGAGTACAGAGTTCCAAGTACAAAGCCATTTCCATTATTTGCAGCAGTAAGGAACAGATGCTCGTAATGTTTGGGTGCATCGGCTTGAACTGGTTATTTTCGTAAAGCCCTTTAAGGATAGCAATGACCTGACTCTGCACCCAAACAAGTTAAACTATTTTGTAGCTTGATGACCTCTAAACATATTGAAAAAGGAAATGCACGAGAAGGGAACAATATGTTGTGGCATAGCTATTTCCTAACAATATCAAACGAACAGAAAAGAATAAATAAGATCTGCAATTGATTTGAAGAATTAGCTTATTTGCCTTTTGAGAAAACAACTTGTCCCAAAAAATATTAGATTTAAAGCACTTCAAATGGGTCAACAATTATTCTTCATTTTCCCAAATGAAAATTAGATAAAATTCGGGGTGGACTACATTGACATGTAAGTACCTGGAGTCCATGCAAAATTTCAGGCATAGGAAGCTCAGGAAAATGAGCGAGATCAAAATAACCCACTTCTTCAGCCCTTCTACCAGCACCATCAACTTGTATACAAAGAAACTTTAAGATAAAAAATGTGATCCTATAAATAGTTGTCGCGACAATGTCAGAGAAGTATGTTTGACAAGCTGAATCCCTATTTTCAGTCATCTGACCCTTGATTACCAGAGCTTTTGTGTTTGAGATAGAAGAGAACTTGGGTTCCAATATACATGCCACGGATGAAAGAGAAAACCAAGCATTGTTGCTGTTAACAGACGATGGTTTTTCGTAATATTCAATCTCCTCTTTAAGAATTGGGGGACAATAGAAGAGGGTATTCTTGGCAGAAGATTCTCCATACCTATGTGCTCGGCTAATAAAAGCCAAAAGATGGATACATTTCTCTCGCAGTTGCGAATCCATATCTTTAGTTACCTTCCGCCAAGAACTCCAATGTCCACCTAGCAGACATATTAGCACAAGCGTTTGCTCGGTGTCTTTAAGAGCACTAAGAGAAATTTGAACTTTTGGAGACGCAGGCCTTTTCTTGTCATGGCAATCAGAAGGAAAATCTAAGGTACTCAGATAATATGAAATCATATATACTTTCTCTGAAAAAAAGTAGTTCATCACAGTCTCCAAAACATCCGCACAAGAAGAAGTGTCTCCCAAAGATATAATTACAGCAGTAACAACAGCCAAACTCATACCCCATACCTGTGGGGGCCTTTCAGTCTTGTCATAAAGGTTGGACTGATTTCTCTTGTTGAAGCAATTTATTTCTGTAACAAACCCAGATTCCCAGCCTTGATCAAGCAACACTCTAAGAGATGTTAAAAACCCACTAGCTGTAAGCATCTCGGCACCTCCTCTCACACGTGCAAGAGTCAGGAAAAAATTCATCATTACATGAACTGAATCAAAGTTATTTATATCATGAAGCTTCAGAATAACGTGTTGTATTGGGAAATGGGTCTGAATGACAGGAAGCCAAGTATCATGTCCCAAAAAGCTTTTCAATATTAAGTCCAAAGTAGCCAAAGCAAGGCTGCTTTGCTCAACAGTATTGATGCAGTTGCAGAGAACAGGAAGTAGGCCAGCTGTAACACTAGATAATGAAGAAAGGTCTTCAGCCTTTTCCACGGTTCCTTCTAAACTGCCTTGTGAATTTCGACCACTAAATTCCAATGTAGAAAGAAGTATCATAAGAAAGTGGTTCATCGTCTTACCAAATGAAGTGATGCTTTTGTGGATATCAATTAACACTTTAAGACCAGCTCCTGAGGTTTTTAAGACTAGTGAAAAAAGAGGCAAAGACATGCTTTTCAGCCCAGACCTCATGAGATGTAGAAGTAATTCTGCTTGGGCGTCAAGGAAATCAAGGACATGCAGAGAGCCAGTATCAACAAATGCTAGTAATTTGACCGTGGAGTTAAGACATTGGCATATGTGGTCAATCCAAGATAAAACTGGCTGATTAGGGATCCTCTTACACGTTGTAGTATTTTGCTCAAGGAGCTGCAGTTGGCAATTAGATAATTATTAGTAAATTAAATCAGAAAATAACAAACAATAATTTTTAGTTATTTCAATTAGATAAGAAAAACTAAGATGGTGCTAGGACTTGGTCTTTATGGAGACATCTGGCACATGTGTAGTTTTCTAACAGTATAAACATCCAAATACAATACTATCTCCAAGAAGGATTTTCAGATCAAAAAGTGATTTTATGCTTTTATAAATTACATATACAAAAAAGCAATATTTTCCAATTTTCATACATGAGAACCAAAAGTTTCCAGCCACCAGGTACCAAGACCTTAACGAAGAACAGTTTTTTTTCAAAAATCAATTTGAATTATAAAATTAACCTCAACATCAAAACTTTGAGTTAATGTAGGAAAAATAAATTTCAGGGTCATTTCAATCATATCCAAACTAGTAATTGCAGAAATCTGTTCACCAACTTGAGACAGGGTAAAAATGAATATTTTATATAATGATTTCTAAAGCTGATAGTATTTTTAGTTATCAGGAAACTTTTATTATTTAGGAAAGTAGGGTATTTTACTCTTAAACTTACTGTTAATTAGATATTCTAGGATTGGGTTTAAATGTTATTTATGCAACTGTAATTAAACGAGCTAAGGAATAATGCAAATCAATTTCCACATACTAACCCACAAACGACATTCAAGGTGATATTGCATTCTTCCATATCTCATCATTTCAACATAAATTTAGATTAGATATTCAAGTAAGGATTAATAAGCTTAAGCCCGAATATAGTAACATAACAGTTACTCAGTGGTAAAAAATGTACAAATAAAATAGAGAAACAATGTATTCCAACATTGCCGACCCTATGAGTGGACGAATGATGTTTAATTGGAGTTTCCTTGGAATAGTTGATGATGTCGCTAAAGATTTTGATAAGATTGCACATTTTTCATTAAAAATAAAAGAGATTAAAGCAAAAGTTCTTAACTTCTATGGCAGCAAAATTTATTTACAATATTAAAAGTGAGAGAACTTACACTATCCCCATTGACAACTAAGAAGATTGATAATGCTCTAAGGGCAGCAAGCTTAGCACTATGAATTGACAACATCAAGTTCACTTCCTGCATTTGGAACAACATTTTTTCTGCCAGAACTTTAGAATCTTTCCAATCTGTGTACCGCCACATATGCAATCCCAAATCTGCCTCTATATGTTCAAGATCAAACAGATATGCATTTTTAGAAGTTACAAAGCTGTCCTTGTCAGACTTACGTTGACTAGATTGAAACAATTTTGATCCAGTCAGGTATAACAAGAGTTCTTTGAAAGGTCCAGAAGCAACAGGACGACCTTCCAGCTCCCCCTGTAAATGATAGTAGAGGTCACTGAGTATCAAACCCTTCACTTCGTCCCCTTGGCTGTGAAAGAATAATAAGAAAATCAATGTCTAAAAGTGGAATAAAGTGACAGAAAGATTCTAGAGCTTGAAATGTTCAAAACAAATAATGGGATTGGTGAGACTAATTCAAGAAATCAGGCGTCTATCAATTGCAACAAATCAAGAATAGTCATTGCGACAACTTGACTAATCTGGGTCGGTCCAATTTTCCATAAACATCTATCAAATTTGTATTTTTCCTAAACATTGACAAACATGATTTTGAAACAAAAAAAGAACTCTGCACTAGTCTACACCCTAGGGGCTGTTTTGCATGAGTCAATTGATTTTTATCAAGTGAAAGGCGATAAAATCTAGATATTTAACGGATAAAGATAAGTATATTTAACGGATAAAGATAAATGTCCAGAAATTATACACAAATTAAAAGAGAATTTGGTAAATAATCAAACTCTAGTTAAAGCTGTTTCTGGTAGACGTAGGTCATAAACATGATTTTGAAACAAAAAGGAAAAAAATATCCAATTCATATGATGATGCTCCTAAATCAACAATCCAACAGTTTGTCTTCTGGAAAGAATATGAGAATTTAACATCTACGTCTAAATTGATCATAAATTAATGATGTGGATGTGTTGGTTTGAATGATTTAAGTGAAAGGAGACTGTTTCATGTGGTCATCATATTCACTTCTAGCTAGAGATGGATATCCACCTTCTAAGTTACTAGCGTCAAATAGAATCTAAACAACCTACTTAGAAGTTTGAGAAATCAAATTGATCATTACAAAATCTAGCAAGTCTTGTTACGACCATCAATCATTAGAATTTTTCTCAACTAAATAAGTACACTTTACCTATAACCATGCCATAAGTATGTAGCAGACAGTTCAGAAAACGCTGGCAAACTGATAACCTGCAAACAGAAATACATATAAAAAAGCATTCAGAAACATCAATAATCAACAAAGCAAAAAGAAAACTGGTTAATGAAAGAAAATGAAGAGCTTCTACAAAAAAGGCCATCACAAGATCATTTTAGTTCTTCTTTTTATAACCAACTCAATCAAGTAAAGAAAAAGGGAAATAAGAAAAGGACTCTTTTTATCCTTTTTAACAACCTAGGCTTTAGGAAAAAGGAAAAAAATAAGAGAGGTCATAGAGAAACCTTCTTGAATATAGTTTTGATCTCCTCCAGTAATGAGACTGACAAAGTACCTCCATTACCAACAAGCCATTTTGCCATCACATCCACAGTGACTAAACTGATCGCAACCTGCCAAAGTATATCAAGCTATCCCATTCAAAATATTCTAGTATGAAAAGAGACACGTGCAACAACATATTTTACTTTGATAATTCGAAGAAGAAAACCAACATTACAGGAAAATAAAATTCAGACATAAACTTGTTTGGTCAACTTTATAGTTTGAAATTGAGTCAATATCGACCCAAGTAATGACAAGTTTAAACTAGGAAGAATTGAATATTGGACGAGATGTACCTTGGCATGAAAATGTTTCTGATGCTCATATTCACATGACGCACATGACCTAATCAGCTTGTCTAAAAGTGAGTTTTCACACCAAGTTGCCAAAATATCTTCCACATCAGATTGATGCAAAGCTTTTGGTTTTTCAGAGCCCAAAGAAACCAAAGCCGTAACTTCAGATACAGATTCTGGGTTTAGAAGGGACTCAACGTGAGATATATTTTTCTCAAAGAAAAGATAATATGATATTGCTTCTAGGATGGCCGATTGGCATTTATATATGTATCCAATATCTAAAGCCTCCTTTGCAGTAGTTTTCTTGTGACGAATCACTTCCTCCGAAGTAAGCACCGAAATGTAGTTTGAAATTTTTTTCCACAAATTTCCAGAGCCTTTCAGCAAATCCAAAATAGTTTTACCCTGACCGGCTATTTGCCACAAGATCTTGATAAAGTTTAGTACATTCAGCAGCAACTGAGGACTGCAAGAGATTAAAAGAAGCCAATGTTTTCAAGCCTATATAAACATGCAAAAATGACCAGCTATTAAAAACAAGCTTCAAAAATTAACTGAGGCGGCAAATATGAGAAAATGTAAACAAGACCTAAGTCATATGCATTTAGAACAACCTGTCAATATTATGGTGAAGTCTATCAAGATAATTTATAAGTACATCAACCAAGCTTGATTTTCCATCGCTTGGATGCTTCCCACCTGCAACATCACTAACTTGGACATTCAAGTCCAGTGTGTTTGCGAATAAACTGACAAGAAAAGCCGGCTGCATCAAGAAATTACTCAATGTAAGGAATGATCAAATTAATAATCGCAATCCACTTCTTGAGATATGATCTCTAGTGAGTGAAACCCAGTAAAAGGGATAAAAAATACAATAATAAACCTGGTAGAGTGCAGCAGATGAAAGCAGATTAACAACAGCAATAAACAGATCATCATTGCCAACTGAATCCTTAGATAACAAGCCGTGAACAATGACCCTCAAATCTGAAACCTACTTTATATTTACACAAATATCAAATAAAAAAGATTAATCCAGTTCATTGAGGTTACAGAAAGATGCAAGTCATGAATGGGAAGTGATAAAACCTGCTCATCATCAAAACTAATGCAAGCCTTCCCATATAAATATGTTTGCAAGGAATTTGATATCATCAACATGATTGATAGCACTCTAGCTGCACCAACCTGCATTGCCTGAATGTGACAGAAAATCTGTGCTTAACTAACAGCAAGGAGCAGCACCAAGCAAACAATAAATGTCAAATAAACCTACTCTATTTGTGCAAAAACCATTTACAAAAGCATTATCTTAAATATTTTGGAGTGCGATAAAAGTGCGTTGATCTTCTTTGAATTTTTTGCATCAAGACAATTATGTTTTTTTGCACACAAATTATGTAAAGACAATTATCTTTATTCCAGAGACCATACACGGGATGAGGCCCATTAGAGAGAATAATAGTTAAGATTACTTAGGAGCATTAGATTAAAAAATCTGCAAGAACATGAGTTATGATTAAATCAAAAGGAGATAAAGATCATACTGAATTGTGAGAATATGAAATCAGAGAGATAACAGCGGCAGAAACAGGGACTGGTTTCATAGTGGGAGATACGATGGCTTGATGAAACAATGAAGGCCCAGATGGCATGTCCTTCTAAAGAACAGCACAAAAAGACAATTTCCGTCAATAAAATTGTGTACATATTACAAATTTGAACCAGCTTAGCCCGTTTGAATATGAAATCGACAACAGGATGAGATGAAGAAAAAAATAGCTGACTTCTTTCTTGGAGTTGGAGAGAATATTTGATCATAAATAAAATTCAAGGGACAGCAAGTTTTTTTTCTTAAAGAAAATACCTTTGAAAATTTAGAGAGCACGATGAAAAAGATATCGAGGACAGAACATATAGCACATTCTAATCCTTCGATCTCCATCTGATCAAAGAGACGACTAATATAGAGTTTCTGGCAAAATTAGTAGTCATGTTAGAAAGACAACAAAAAAAACAATATATAATTTAAACTCAGAACTATATTAACCTCCAAGGTGTGTCTCGTCGTACAAATGATTCGAAAGAATACGTTGTAGATAGAAGAATCAGACAGTAGCATATCCAGCACTACCTCACTAACTTTTTTGGAGATTGCCATGATGCATCTCTTCATCACTTCAAGCACCTACAAATATGCAAGCAATTAAAACATTATTTTCCATATTTAGCTGTATTTAAAAATACAAACTAATGCAAATTTGTGATTTATCATAAACCAAAGTTTCCCAACTCTCACAATATCTAATAAAATTTCTAGAACAAGAACATGCTTCACTTTGATTAATGGAAATCTTCCATACATAAAATGGGATTGGCAGTGGCTTTTGGACCTTCATCTGCCAAGTGTCTGTCATTTATGCTTGTCTAACTTGTGTTATCTTGGGAACTTATAGTAAGTCATGAAGATCATCAGTAAGAATGCTCAAGAATTGGGTTTCAGCTTTAAAAAATGTGTTATCAAAGAAGTCATGATAAAGAAAATCCAGATAATATGATCTTCCAAGAAACAAAACTTGAGGCCATCGATTACCCTTTGTCTTCAAAAGTGTGGTGATTTCTATTTAAGAATGGGGCGATCTTACTATCTCAAGGTCTGTCAGGTGGAATTCTAATATAATGGGACTTTATGAATGTAAAAGTGGCAATTAGATGCTTCCAAATCTCTATTAGAAGCACTAATTGCTTATAGCTATCTGGTGTCTATGATCCTTATTTCTAAAGAGGTCAAGATGATTTTTGTCAATTTGTTTAGTGAGTCAAGTTCAAGATGATTTTTAAATCAATTTGTTCAGTGCGATTCACGATATGAGAATGTTTGATGACTTTATTTTTGAGACTCAACTTCGAGACATTACTATGGGAAGTTCTTTCACCTAGGTAGAATCTTAGAGTGGCCTTGATTCTACTTGTATATTATTAAAAAAATATCATTCTTTGAATTTTACATATACATATATATTTATATATATTCCACTACAAGCTGAATAATGTACTATAAATCACTCCCTAAAATATTATCAATCTCTGTCCTGTTTAAGCTGCCGTGATGGAGAAACTCATTTTTCTTTCCTTTCTTGTCTTCCATATTTGATTTGATTGGGTTCAATTTTCCGATAATTGTATCCCATTTTTCTTCCCATGCTACTCTTTGTTTTCTAAACAAAAAAATAAAAGAAGAGATTTATCTATATCAATTCATAAATGAAACGAATACACAACATACCTTTATTGTTACTTTCCAACGAGTTTGCTTCACCTTAAATTTCCAATATTCATGGTTTACAAGTATATACTGAAAGCAGATGACTATTAAAGCAAGTGCGACATCGTTGTCCAATCCTGCTTCTATGAGATGCATAGTAAAATCCAACACTGAAAGGTTTTAAACAAAATATAAGAATACAGGTGGAGCACTCTTATACAGAGCAAAAGGACTACGAACTCACATAACTCCAGAACAGTTCTAGAATGAGAATGAAAAAACGCAGGAAAAAAATCCTTTACTATAAATCCTTTACCATGGTTGAATTTGACCTTAATGCATGACAATTAACTTTTAACAAAAATGCTTTAGATATAAATGGATTTAAACTATTGAAAAAATGTAATAAAGAAACACTTGATCAGGAAAGCAAATTCTTAACCTAAATATAATAAAGCCAATGGGCAAACAATCACCACCACTATCTAACGTTTTCTTTCTATTTTATCTTATTGTCAAATTATTAAAGTGGCATAAGCTAAGAGTTTCAACTTCTAAGATTAATTAAATTAGCATAGCATCAGAAAAAGGGATTTTTTAATCACTCGTTAAAAAAGTAAAACATGATGAGAGGGTACGCATTAAAGTTTGAAGCCTTCTTTAAAAGAGTAAGTGAATGGGACGACAATACTACAGCTTCTCGAAGTTCCTCTTCTTCAAACTTACAAGACAGATGTTCAACCATGTTAGGAGAAATGGCATTCCCATTTAGACATGTTATTCCATTGAAGGATCATGGTTTCTAAGTAAAGTTTCGTAAAAAAAATCATGTCTTGACTAACAAAATTTTCTTCTTCCAAAATGATAGTCACATCATCACATATTTATTTCTTCAAAAATTTAATAATTTTTTCAAAATTTTGGTATGGTTAACCATTGTATCATTTTGTTTCACATAATTAACAATAAGAACTAATATAGTTAAGCTTATACATAAGGTTAAACTGATCTAAAAAGTTAAAATTGAATTAAAAATTTAACAAAAATTTTAACATCAATACAAAGACAGTGATTGACAAAGATATCGTTTTACTAAACATATTATTGACTCCATTAAAGACTGAGCAGAGTCTTATATTTTTTACAGCAATGATACAAAGAGGTGCAGTGATTTCCTTCGTATAAACTTAAGAGGTCTCTGTTGATGAAAGTGTGAATTGTGAAAAGAATATGCTAGCATATTTTGCATCATTGCTCGACTATTTCTGACGTCTGGATTAGGGTGCATAGAATAGGCAACTTATGAGCTGCTTTTAGAATGATGATCATAGCTATTTACACAATTTAAACTTGAGACGTAGTGCTTTAATATGCCTTTTTGTAATTTTAATGTTAGCAATAGGGAAAATTCTAATCAAAAGGTGGCCTGTTGTCGTGATTTTATAGTCCCCCCAACCCTGCCCTCAACACATAATTCACAGGTCAAACTTTTTATAGCATTATCTTTTCCATTGCACATTCAAAAAATAATTAATATAAAAGTTTCACTGGTAGACAAAGTACAGGTTTCTCATCTTTGATGACAAAGTAACCATTTAACAAAACATTCAGATAAAACATCATAGATACCCGGTTCAATGCAGTGATTAATAAGCTAAGACATCTATATATAGAATAAATTCCCACAGACGAACGTACAAATAAAATATATAATATCATAGTAAACATTAATGTGTAAATCCAAGACCTTACAATTAGAAACATGCCTGATACAGTCAATGGGCATTCATTATCGTTGTGCTCACAGTCAATTAGTAACATCATTGCAAGTTTCCCAGAAAATATCCATGATCCACTGAAAAAGAACCAATCAGTGATTATATAAAATTAATAATGAATGTAAAAACACAAATTCCACAACAATTTTAGGATTGTAGGAAAGGAGATAAAAGAAGTCCTTAATCAAAAAGAATTTCCTAAAACTTCTATGTTAATTAATTTCGGAAAACCTAATTCTTGGAAACTTAAGCCACGAGGAATTCCCATGGTACAGAAATCCACAGCTCGTTTCAGATTAATCTACTATTGAATGCAGTACATGGCCTAAGCCATGACACCAAATTCAATTCAATTTTCTACTTTAATTATTTCGTTAAAGTCGGTTATTTTTTATTTTCTTTGATCATTTTCTTCGTATATTTTTATTTCTACTTGGGATTCTTAATCCTTATAGGTTTTGAAACCAAAATCCCATTTCTATTATAAAGGATGTTATGAATATCAGGACATACTACATAAGTTCATTATCTCTCTGTTTTTATATGAAACAAATCAAAGTTCTCCTTTATTTATAAATTATATTAAAATATATATTACACATAAACACTAAGAAACCATAAGAACACTTATAAAGAGGAAGAGACTCAATCTCCAATATCTCTCGATCATTTTTGGTTCTGTTCTCAAATAAGTTTTTCGCTGTACCACAAACAAAATTCTAACAGGTCTTAGTGTCAGGAAACACAAGTTCTTATAAAGAGGAAGAGACTCAATCTCCAATATCTCTGGTTCATTTTTTGTTCTGTTCTCAAATAAGTTTCTTGCTGCACCACTATCAAAATTCTAACAGGTCTTAGTGGCAGCAAACACAAGTTTCTTGATGTACTCAGGAGGAAGAAATCTCCTCAAATTTCTTCCAATTTCTATTTTTACGTTCGATTAAATCGTTCATCTTCTTCTTCCCTTCTATATTTCTACTGATTTGTATTTCATGTGACCTGCCAATTCTTATTTCATTCCTCATGGATACGATTTACATCCAATTAAATGGGCCAGATTAATACCTAACAAATTTAAAAATAGAGTCAATGAAGGTTGTATGTTCAAAAATACGTCTTTAACAAAATGTGATTCCTATGAAAAAAAAATCGCTTAATTCAATATAAAAAAAATTATTTTGAAACAGACTACATATTACCCAATCAAAAAGAAAATTTTCAAAAAGACTATATATATGAAAACTAGATTCTTAAGGTTTTCATAAATTCTTCGTCCAATTTAATGTCAGTCCATACTTCAAATTCTCTGAGAACCCGACTTTTTGTTCTTCATTGTGAGCTTCTATGCAGTCACCACTTTTTGAGAATTAACAAAACCAATATTCCCCACAATTAAATTCTCTGCCACTATCGTCACCTTCTTTCGAATTGTTATTCTCGGAACAAAAACTTCAGCAAGATCTCATGTCAGCTTTTAGCAACTCCCCATTTGACCCTTTACTAATTTTTCATTCTGCGTTAAATCCATTCAAGTACAGCTAAGGCAGATTACAGTGAAAAGACAGCCTTCACTGTGCTAACAACCTCAATTACCCTCAGTCTTCAGAACTGCAGTTCTTTGATAAAAAATGCAACTCAAATCATATTTACCCAACAATGTTAACACCATCAACAACCAGTTTCTGTCAGATCCATCTTCGACAATGTCTCTTATCTAACGGAAAGAAAATTTGTGTGGTCGTCCTTTAGAGCCTTATTAGGAATTAATCCAAACAAGACATAGTAACTAGTTCCATTGCAATGTCCAGCAAGTTAGTGAAAAAGAGATTGGGAAGATGACGGTACTCCTAGGAGCGTTGGAAAAAACTAGTAGTGCAAGTTCTCTCATAATCACAGGTTTCTATTCTATTTCTCAAGGATTAGAAAAATAAAATGAATCTATTGAAAATTTCTTGGAGTACTGACTCGGGGCACCAAATCAAATGACTCGTCTGATATCATAGTACCTATACCTGCCACCAAGTAATCAAAAAATTAAAAACAAAAAGGCATTGCAGATTGTCTAGGAGATGTCGACCTAAATCCACCTCTAACACTAAACAATGTTTTTCACATACCTAATTGTACACTAACCAATTATCCATACAAAAAGACATGATTTGGTTTTCAGATGTTTTTTATTCCTATTACTTTATACCTCAAATATATGAATTAGATACTATTGGGCTCACTAAGGAGAATAATAGACTATAATCTTCATAAATTAGGCAAATTAGAGAATGATACACTATCTCCATTTGTTTCATAATTATCCCATAAAGATGGTATAGGCTTCATTATTCAGACTGAAACCACTTTCACCTCTTGACATTCAAATGCCCCATTTCCCTTATTTATTTAATACACCCAAACTTACATCAGATGAATCTCAAATCCAAACACTAACCCAAGGTGAAATTTCAATCACCCGATGTTACTTTTCTTCAAATTAACCACTGGCTAATTTACATGATACCAATTTGACTAAAGCTTCCAAAGAACTCCATCGTGGTTATAATGACAAGATGAGGCAACTCATAACACATCGATAATCAACAACTAAAAACCTGACACGCGGAAATTAAATAAAAACACCAAGTTTACATCTACATCAGAAATACCACAAGAACTTTATTCACGAGGACAAGGTGAAACTTGGGTTGATAGATATTTGTACTACACTTGTTAGACTCACTCATGTAGGAAGGATAGAGAGCAATGACAAGAGAGCATGTAACTGGGGTAATAGTGTTCTGTTAATTAGGAAATTTATAATATTGTGTTTTAACAATATGGTGAAATTGGGCACATAGTTAAAATTTTGTGCAGCAAGGACAAAGAGGAAACCAAGGACATAAAATGGAGGAGGGAAATAGTGGTGCTAACTAGGTAGATTGTAGATCTCTTAAAAACCCAAACTCTATCTTGTTTCTAGATTTTATTGCTTCAATAAATAGCTTATTTGAGCCTTTTACGTGCTAAAATTCAGCTTGGTAGCTTTTTTCTAGAGTTCATGGTTAAATTGCAGGTTTTGGCTAACAAAAAATAGTTTTCGACTATTTTTCCTTCAATATAGTCACGATCACTAATAGGAAAATTGATTGAAACTTGAAAAATACGAGGGAAATGTAGTTTTCTTTTGAATTAGTTGGATTCATCAAAATGACATTAATTTTGTGAATAAGATTCTGAATGGTGATTGATAGGATAAGGTTACCCCAATCGGATTATATTTAAAAGTTACCCCATTAATATAGTTCTTTCTAACTATAAAGATTGTTTTTTACTATATGTTCCTTGCAAATGTAGAGTTCTGTTCTTCTGATGAACGGAAAACATTTAAATAAATACGTTATTTGGTAGAAATCACATTCTCAAACAGTATATATATATATGATTTGGCACAATCGTATTTGAAAATTAAAAAAAATCTTGTTTTTCTAACATGAAGAGATAAAGTAGCCATTGCAATTTATTTTCACTGGCCAATCCAAGAAAATACTAAATAGCACAGAAAGCAAGTATAAAATACAACTAATAATAAGAAAATTTTGAGATTCACCTTGATTTCCCAAGGCTATCAATATCCATGGTACTCGTATTCGACGTAATAAAAAAATTTGATTTCAAAGCAGTTGCAGCAACGTCGGAAGGGGAACTGAACAAGAACAAAAATTCACGAAATTCGGCAATGGATTAACACGAAAGAAACATATAAATACATAACAGAATTTGGGAGGCAAATATGGACAACCCACCATTTTAGCATTTTTGACAAAATATTGACTCCCAATGACATTATTGCAGCATTACTAGGATTAGGAGGTAAGTTACTTATCAAATTGCACACTACCTCAACGACCCTACAGAAATAGACAAAAAGTTCAGAGATTACAACCAACAAAAAAGAATAATTCAAGGAAAGAATAAAAAGCTATGAAATTGCCTAGTTACCAAATCCTTTTTTCCATCTGTCCACTCAAATTAGATGCTTGAACGTGCAATGAATTATTAATGTTCATCAAAGCAAAGCAGAGAGCCTGAGAATTGTACATTTAAAAAATAACCGTCAAGGCAAACTACCAAACAATATCAATGGTACAGTAAAATTATTTTAGAAAGTACTGTTTTTTTCCACTAGAGGAACAAAGCTCAAAGTCATTGCCATATAATCAAGGGATAAAATCTAACATAGGAAATTATTAACTCGTCAGCCCTAAATACTGAATATTAGAGGTTAAATTACAGTACAGAATGATATAGGGTAGTACTGACTAACAGAGAGATTAAAATAGCAAAGAAAAAGAAATAAGAGAGATCTTTAGACTGAGAAGATGAAGAAAAAGCAGCATCAAATTTCGCTGTCGTAATAATCACCATCCAAATTTTTTACTAGTATTTAAGTAGTAAAATAACAAGGACTAACCCAAAAAAGTGAAAAATAATATCCACAAATACAAACCATAAGCTAGCGAATTCTCGTCATCTAAATTGGGTTTTTTAAAAGTTCATTATGGCAAAGATGTTTGAGCAATACCTTAATACTTTTAATCAAATTTGAAAATAAATACATGTTTCAACGATGATAGAATTTAAAAAAGAAAAAAAAAAAGCATATCTTACGGTGTTAAAAGACACCATCCTGCTTATCAGGTCAAGGGTAAGAAAAACTTCTTCATTGGCTTCGAAGTACACTTTCTGAGCCAATTGCATGAGCAATACAAGTAAACCTGATTGTTTATGCTGCAAAGAATATAATACTTGGATTAAAAGAGCAGTCAACTAAAAACTAGTTCAAGAATAAAGATGAGAATATCACGCAAGGAAAACTGCAACCTAGGGTACAACTGAGTTGATAGTCTAAAATTTAAAAGAATATCTACGATACAAGTCCCATCTTTTCTTTCTCCTTTCTATTTTCTAAGCTTCCAAACATACACAAACTGACTACAGCAACTTGTATTGTCTTACCCACGCTCTACTAAGAAATAATGTATGTGCATATTCCAAATTCCTAAGAATCTTGTATAAATCAAATCCAATAAATTTATGAAGAAAAAAATTACTATGGTAAACCTGTCTAGACACTTCACATCATACATGGTAATAAATCACAATAACAATAGAAAAAGAACAGTAATTGCTATTAAAAAATGATCCAAAAGCAATCGTCATTAATCAAATAAAGAATTTAATAACTTTCTAGTAGAACACAATCATATCATGAGAAGATGTTATTACACAATAAGAGATTTTAAAGCTAAGAAAAGAAGCAAACGCAAACGACAATTTAGACCCTGCAAAGCACGAAGACTCAAAACTTTTCACCTACCTGTGCCACAACTAGCCGATTGAAGACCTAAACACCACTAACAATCACCAATTGAAAACCTAAACATCACTAACAATTAGCGAGATTTGATGACCGGCAAAGAAATTGATCTAAACTCCAGCGACTTTTTTTGGAATCAAACTAGGGATAACTAATGAAGATGTTGATTAAGACAACTAGAATTTTCAGCAAACACAATAATTTATCCTATCCTGAAAACAATTCTATGTTCAGCAACAAAACATTATGGACGATACATGCGAGTCATTTGAAATTTATTGTTCAGTCTCCATCAAACTTTAAGAAAGGGCGTTGATAGAATTTTTTAGCTATCAGCTTTGAGAAAAAATTAAAATTTACCTCCCATTTCACTAGAACATTTTTTCCATCTACTACTTTCAAAACTCGCCCACGAGTTTTACTGGGTATAAACAATCCTTCAATACCAGGAATGTGCAATGCATTTTGTGTTTCCAAAATGTCACCCGCTTTTGCATTGCCATGAGCCTCAAACAAGGATGATACGCCTACACACTTGTCTAAAAAGTTGTACCTGAAAATCAGATTAATATATTAGATTTTATATAATTTCAAGGCAACATATGAACAGCAAAAGAAACAAATGCTGACAGCTAAAAATTTGGTTTTCCACATAATTGCTAGAAGAAGGAAATTTAATATATCAAATATTAACAAATTAACATGTGAGGATAGACTATCTTTGTCGAAGAAGATGACCTTGCAAGAGAAGACAATTTCTGATCTACAAGTTTATTTGGAAGAAATGAGTCTCTCACAACATTCAAGTGCTTGACTTAATTTTGATGAAAGGAAAGTTGTACACCAGCAATCAAATTGAAAGGAGGAATTCTTTTAGAGTTTATTTTTACATTATTGTAGATTCTGCAAAACTGAGAGTGAAATGACAAACCACTCGATCAAACACGAGGTGGCTAAAAAGTTATAAATGAAATTTTTTTCATCTTTCGATCAGTTTCATCTTTCGATCAGTCTACGAGGAGCTTACCTTGACTTGAGAACTTCATCAGTGATGTTTCCAGAATGAATGAAAAATATAAGAAGAAAAATGTAATTTGGAGACATGATATTCTAGCTTTTTGGAAGATATTTACACTCATCGTAATGGGATTATTTCTAAAGATAATTTTTTATAAATTGATAAATAAAGTTATTTTTTTATTATTAAATTGGCTTATAACTCTATGTATCTTAAAATTATTTAAAGACAATTATCTCAAATTGTGAAAAGAAATTTTATTAAGTTCTTCGAACTCTGGTAAGAGATAATTCCCATCTGTACTTTTTTTATTTGAATATTTGTTTTCTAATCAAAAAATATATATCCACTTCTTTATCCTTCTTTATAACACTATTGATCCACCAAATTGTTATTCTTTCTGATACTTATAAAATTAATATGGCACTGAAAGAAATCAACATCAATTAATAATCTATCAGCATTACTTACACACATTCTGCAGGCCATGGCCCTTCACAAAGGGATGATAGAGTGTGCACAAGTTCAGCTGTCCTGTGAGGAAATTCGCCTTCTAAATTGCTAAGAAGAATCCGAACTGGACCATCAATGAAGCTTTCTTTGTCCCAAAACTGAATACAAAGTGACTCCTGCAAATATATATGGTAAAGCATTTGATAAGTCCAAAGCCACATACGATAAATGTTATAAATAATTATTATGCATTCAAACCTCTCCCCGGTAGATATTGCAAATAATTTCTAAAATCAAGTTTAGTGTAGTGTCGTCCAACTGCAAAACATAATAGACAAGAATCCATTGAGGTGCCGAATGTGTTGGGAAGTTTCTTACATAAAAGATGAACATATCTTGATCCCTTAAAGTGAATAAAAGATGCACCTGAAGATTAATTTCATATGATGCAATAAGAGCGGAAATAAAAGTCCTCAAGACACTTCTATATCCGGCTACATGCCCCTGGAAAAATCAACTTGTAAATTTTGAAAAAGGAAAGTGGAATATCCAAATGAAAACAGTGATTTGTTGTAGAGTAACGTATTTATAATACGCAACACCATACAGAGTCAAAGAAAAGAACATTCAGCCAAAGCATTCCAGCATCAAAAATTTAAATTTATGAACTACATTCATCTTTTTTTTCTTTAGCATATCAAAATTTCATACCTCTGACCCCCTAAGCATGTCACTTTGAAGGATATCAAGTAAAGAGCTCAATGACCCAGACTCAAAAGCTTGTCGAACATAACCCACATGATTGATGTCCTAATGAATAAGATTAATGCAACCCTTCAAATGATTCATAAATACAGATTAAGCCACCAACATTTACTCAAAAGTACATACCATTAGCACATCACTTTCCTGTTTTTCAGGAAGTGATGAAATTAAACAAAGAAACACAGCCCATGGTAGAATTAATGGACCTGCTTCTTTCATTTCAGAAGAGCAGAAACTAGACACTAATGCATCCATCTCTTGAATGTCTTCCATAGTATAAACAACGCCACCCTTCCTGATAGATAGCAAATAATACTAGGCAATTATTACACAAGTAAATGAAACTGAGTTAGAGGCTGATCTCATTTTGTTACAACTTTTGACAGCTAAAAACTCACAAAATCCACCTTCACTTTGATGCATCTATCAAATAAAGTTGAAAGAAACAAAAAAAGCAGAAAATTTCAGTATTGTCCTGGAAGTTATCCATATCTGAACCCAGTCTCAATGCCCTTCCATCCTTGTTTTGTAAATTTTATATAAATTGTTGTTGTAATAAATGTTATAAAGCTACCTGAAAGGTACATCATCACGAACCATCAAGAGAAGGCCTTCCATGTCTAGCGCTTGAATAAGGAGAAACAAAAGCTGAATTTTCACTCGGTTAGAAGAATGTACAGCATCGGGTGATACTTCCAGCATTGCAAAATTATAAGACCTAAATAAGATTCCCTGCACAGAATCATATTCACAATAAATATATCTACATATACACAGACAGAAAAAAAATTCATTGTAATGAAAAATAACCCAACTAGCTACACGAGAAAGATATTTTACCTTAAAAAGTAAGCACATTTGTTTCCATCTTTCACCATTACAAGAACAAAATGACTCGTAATAAGCAAGGAAAAGAATGTCCAGCACCAGATTTACTTCAATCAGCGTCTCTTCAGCCCACAAAGTAAAAAGGTCAACATCCTGTACCGCAAATCAATCAATTTGTAAGAAATGTAAGCATATAAAAAATAATAGAAATTAACTATGAAAGCGTGCATGTATTGAGACTAGAAAGTATACTAGCTTTTTATGTTGTAACATGCATGTATTGAGCCCAAAAAATCTACTAGCTTTTTTATTTTGTAGATGTCCCGTGCCAAAATCTAACAATAAAAGTATGCTCGTCTTTACCTTTCATACCCTCATTTTTTCAAGATACTAAATAAATTGATAGAAAAAAAATACAAATACGAGAAGAACCTTTAACAAGAAGGAAAGTCTCATGTAAAGCAATATCCCTCCAATTATAGAGTGCGAGACTAAAGGAAAAATTCTAAATACTTTGAACAATAAACAGAATTATCAATAGTGAAATTAGTTTTTCCAAGAAAAATTATAATTGGCTTTTTACAATGAAGATAACAACATTGTGTTATAGAAGTACAAAAAATAACCGAAATTCATAATCTCAAAAACTTTCGCTTTTTAGATTTTTCATCCATATTAAGGATCTGAAGAATGAAACCCAAATGTCAGGATGCAATCCAATAGATCAAATGAAAAGAGAAAGGAATTGCCTTCAAATGTCTCAAAAAACTCACAATGAATCGTAATACGAATGTTAGTATCGCCATACTAGTAACAAAAAGGCCAACAATGAAATAAAGATGCAAGAAATAGTTGATATGTTATCATAAATGAATAAATTATTGAGAATGAGATGGAACCACCAAATACACCAGCTACAACTAACATGTGAATTTGATGCATAACGATGTTATGCACAGCTTCCATCCAATGTCACAAAACATAACAAAGAAAAATGAAGTAAAGGGTACTATGTCAAACTTACCATCTGCTCAGGATGTGTAGAAGATGATAGGTTCTGTAGGGTGGTAATAAGTTTGCCTTCCAATCCATCATGAATCAGTTTCATGGCTTTATCTCTAATATTGCATTCTTTTCCAACATAGGCTACACAAGGAGTAGAATTATTACAATCAAACATATCATTGAACTCATAATGTCTACAACGACATAGTAGTCAACCAGTGTATCCATAATTATAGTATGCAAGTCTAAAGCATTATTTCAAATAAATTAAGAAACTGTTCAAATGTAGTGTGCAGAAAACCTTATAAATGCACTTACAAGCATGTAAAAGTAAATGTCGGGTACATTTCAGCAAGCATTGTCGTTCAGTGTAAAACTCAAGCAATACCTTCAATAAAGAGAGGTAAAATGAGAAATTAGCAGTGAGTATTTAAGGAACATCATATGTAAGTGATATGTAAAATCCACGAACTAAGCTTAAAAAAAATCTAATTTCCAATACCATTACAAAATAGATACACAGCAATATTAAATGGGAACATAAAATAGAAAACAAAAAGATAGCATTCATCAGCAAAAAGAAAAGGAAAAAAATATTTCTGTTAGTAATCAAAAATATCGTCTAATCGTGCATGCATCTTTAATAAAGGCATACCCACATAATACCTTTTGAAAAGAATTCATTGGATGGTATAACACTTGATTGTAAGCAAGGATACTAACCACGTGAAGAAAATCTTGAACCATGGAACTGAATGCCAGACTTTTATTCTCAAAACTCCTTTGAACCAAAATATAAGATTGCACTTCATCTAAACACTGGAAAATATTGAGTCAAGGTAATATAAACTTCTGCAAGAAAAAATATAATGTTTCTTTGTACAAAAAAAATTGATACAAGGGAAGCGCAAGAGGCTAAGAAGAAGAAAAAAAATTTCCAATTAAAATTTTTCCAGCAGAACAATTGTCAACTTAAATTGACTAATGAGAATTAGCTATTTCCTAAATATTTAATGTCCAAGATATAAAATTTCAAACTAAAAGTGATTGCCATCAAACACGTTCAAATCTATTTCATTTTAAAGTTTCCTTAAACTTCACACAAACCTTAACAAATTGAAATGACTGCCATGGCATCGAATCAGAGAGTGGGACAGAAAGAGGAACTCTAGGAGGGTGGGAAGGAGCAACTAATGATTGGCAGTTGGAGGACATGACATTGTGCCTAGTAGAACAATGTCATTAACATTTACTTCTTTTATTGCTCAGTTACCATTGTAGGATGGCTATCGTAGAGATTTGTCTGAGGAGAGAAGAGATATTTAACTAGAAGAGAATGAATGATGAGGCTGTGAAGAATCAAAAAAAAAAAATTCTCTCTTTCTCCCCTGTCCATGTCGTAACCCTCCTCTACTTCGCATATTTATTCTCTGATTTCCTAAGTAAATAGAGGGATAATATAAAGTCGATTACAACCATACCAATGACTCCACAGAAGGAAAAAAGAACTTGAACAATATCCAAGCTGCACTCATGGGAGAATTCTTGGATTAACACAAATAAGGGAAATTTCAATTGAATATGAGAAGCGCAAAAAATCCTTTTTCTGTTCAAAGGTTCTAATCTCGCCAATGGTCCAGAAAAAATAAGCAGCATTAATTTTTGCAAACTCACCAAAATTGAACTGATTTCTAGAGCTTTATCCTTTAATTCCGGTTGTATCGTCAACGTACGAGACCCAATTTGCAGTTTCTGAGAATTTAAACACCCCCGCGACTTCTCACTCGGCTGCTTGAATAGAGAAACTGTTTCCACCAACCAAGTATGGCTACACTCCAACTTCTTTAACTGAAAAAGAACCAACGTCGTTCAAGTCACAAAAGTAATACACTTATATGCAGGTGTGCTAAGAGAATCATTACCAGTTCCTGAGAGGGGTCTGAGAACAGAGGAGCATTTTCAAGCTCATCGAGAAGAAGACGGAAAGAGTCCCACCAGAGAGAAGTGTCGAGGGACGCAGAGTCCGCCATTGGAGGAGCTTCAGAAGAATCTCAGAAGCTAAAACCCTGAGAAGAAAAAGAAACGATTAGGGACTAAATACTCCCCTTCTAAATTCGCGCTTCGGCGCCACTAGTAAGTAGTAACTATCCTTCCTCTTACATAATAATACATAATTATAATGCACATGAATTAATTAGTAAAATATTAATAAATATTAATTTAATTTATGATTTACATTTTAAAAATGTTTTGAACTTTAAAAATTATTTGTAGCCAATTTTTTTATTTTTAACATAATTTTAATAGACATAATGATTTTAGCTTAACATCTTTTTTTTAATTAATAACAATAAAAATGACATAAATATTGCATTTTGATAAATACTATTGTATTAATAGAGTTTCACAAAATTGAAAAATATATAAATTTCAAATGTTTTTAATTCTTTTTTGTAAATTTCAATATTTTGATAAAAACACGGTCGGTTGACACTTACAAATAGGACTAGGCAACCTGAACCGGACCTTAAGGTCTGGCCCGAAACCATAAGGTCCGGGCTGGGTACGAGTATGGTTACGGGTAAAAATATGGTTTTGGATTCGGGTAAATGGGTAGGGAGTCCAGGTACCCGGGTATTGTAAAAATACCTGATACCCGTGTTAAATACTCGTTGCCCAGCCCAACCCAACCCAATATGGTTTTGGATTCGGGTAAATGGGTAGGGAGTCCGGGTATGCAAAATGTCAGGTATTACAACAACTTGTTCGATAAAATCAAATGAAGATATAGTTAATTAATAACTCTTAAAATTCGAGAGATCAGTGCAACTATCTACGTGTGTTCTATAATAAATTGTTAATTACC
The DNA here is from genome assembly GCA_003255005.1 of Begonia fuchsioides. Classification (NCBI taxonomy): domain Eukaryota; kingdom Viridiplantae; phylum Streptophyta; class Magnoliopsida; order Cucurbitales; family Begoniaceae; genus Begonia; species Begonia fuchsioides. The sequence goes on along the minus strand of QAOC01023396.1, from coordinate 473,070 downwards.
TTGTGACTTAATAAACTATCATTCAACAAAACTCATTCTATATGTTTTCTATTATTTCCATTTTATTTGTTTTATATGGAGTAAAAACCAAAAACATGTATGAGTTTCGGATAAATAGGTCGATTCAGGCTTGAATTTTGGAAAACAAATTTGAGCTTTCCGGACGCAACTTGCGTTCGAGTGAGGATCCGATCGAACTATTCTTGTCTCACTCGCAAGCAACTTGCATCATTCGGACTCTCACTCAGACGTAACTTGCCTCACTCAGATTCTCACTAGGATATATATATATTTTTTTTAATTATTTTGAATAATCAAATTTTATTGAGATTATTTGAAATTTTCACTACTCATTCACAACAGTAAAAGACATTAATCTGAACATTTTTAAATTTTTTTAATAACGGTACGATTTACTATAATTTTTTTAATATATAAAAAATTGTTAAAATTACATACAATAATAAAAATTCTTAAAACTTGTATCACATACTTACAGCATTGTAAGACAATATTCCACAAAGTTTTATGACTTTTATTGATGTACGTAATTTTAACAAAATTTATTTTTTATGTATTAAACAGATTATAGTAAATCGTACCATTGTTGAAAATTCACGAAACTTTGTGGCGTATTATCTTACAGTTTTGTAAATTTGTGACAAAAATTTCAAGACTTTTTATGCAATTTTAACAAAATTTGTTTGTTTATGTATTAAAAAAATTATAGTAAATCGTATAATTTTCAAAAAAATTTAAAAATTTATAGATTAGTGTATTTTATTGTTTTGAATGTGTGGTAAAAATTTCAAGTCATTTCGATAAAATTTGATTAGCCAAGTTAATTAAAAATTAAAAAAGATATCTGAATTAGAGTCCGAGTGAGACAAGTTACGTCTGAGTGAGAGTATGAGTGAGGTAAGTTGCGTTCGAGTAAGACAAGTTGCGTCCGAGTGAGACAATAATTGTTCGATCGGACCCTCACTCGGAATGCATCCGGGAAACTCAAATTTTATTTTTCTAAAATTAAGGCCCGAATCAGCCTATTTACAAGAAACTTAAGCTCGCTTTTTGTTTTTACCCTTTCATATTTACAAATAATATTAAATCCTCATTCCACGTGTCAATGTACTTTTTTCCTATGATTTCATCGAAATCAACTTCTAGACTGCTCCAACGATGTCCCAACCTTTGAAATATGTGGTTTTCTCGTGAATCGTTCCGATGCTTTGTTTATTTGCATAGACGGTTTATTTGGTGGACCCAACTACACTGGAAGGAACCCGCATTTTTGTTAGATTCCGGTCCACTCGGTTCTATTCTAAAACAAATCCAAAAATCATTGGCTCGATTCAGTTTTCATTTAACCCAAAAAACAGCTGGTTGGGGCCCTCACCAAAGAAGAATGTGTTCAGAGATGAATGAGCAGATGGGAGAAAGAATGTGAGATTCTCTGCCCACTTGCCAGAAGCTTTGTCCCACGTTTTCTTTTTTTTGCAATTATTTAATTTTTTTCACTCTATTAATTATGAATAAATAAACATTATTTGGATAATTAATGTAACATTATTAAAATGAAATGTTTATTTGACTCACAATCGTACCAAATGACACAATTTTACCATCCTTTTAACAAAAATATTATTATATTAATTTTAAATTATAATTTAAATAATAAATAATCACCTTTGAACGATTTATTCGGTATAGCTTGAAATTTTACCATTTTACGCCGACCTTGGTTCGCACAAATTCACGTTGACTTTATCTACGTAAAATAATTAGATTTTTAGCCCTCCCCACGTCCCACCGAAGTGGCCACCTTTGGCGGCCATTGATGCACCTTACAGCCTGTTCCAGCTTTAGCTTCATTAATTTCTTCTTGTTTCTTCTCTCGCGTTGTTTGCCTTTTCTCGGGTTTTCTGTGATTTCGTATCTTTCGCTGTCTTTTCTGCTCGTTCCCAGATACTTTCATGTTTGCTCTGGTGAATTCTTCGTCTTCCTGCTCTATCTTGTTTCTCCGCCATTAATGGCCGCTTCAATTTTCCTTCTCTTGGTCCCCCCTTTTTAATTTTTAATTATTATACCCAAGATTCCTTGACCTTTATCGCACTTTTCCTGCTCTTTTCTTCATCGATCACACTTTTCATTTTATTGGTTGTGTTGCTGGGATTAAATTCGGACTTCTGGTTTCGTCTCGCTGCATTCGATTCGTTCTTTATCTTGTTTGTGTTTGCTTTTTTCAATTTTCATCTCTGTTTCTATCGAAGTAAAGAATGGAAACTTAGTTGGAACCTCAATCCATTTTTCGTTTCAAGAACTTTCTAATTCCAATCCTGCATCCGTTGGATTTTCTATTGGTTCTATCTTCCGATTCCAAGTTTATGAAATCGAGGTGCGAAATTCGAGCTGAAAATCCTACATCCTCCATTTCTTTTGTTCAAACAGCTAACTAAGTCATATTAAATCGTGCAATGTTTCTTTTGTTTCGCAGATCTAATGTCATGTTCACGAGTCTATAATAAATCTGAAGATTGTCGGAGCAACTGATGAGTTAGGATTTGGGTATTGAGATTCGGCTCAAAAATGATGCCCAAACTTTTCAACGCCCATTTCAATTCAAGAACATGCAAATGCGTGGCTTTGCTGGCTGTTTTTCTGATAATTAGATCTTTATGGCTTCCATTATTCTTTGGTTTTGGCGTTATTCAACAGAAAGATCTGCTGCTCATTCGTAGCCACTCTCCTGCAATCCAAAGAGAAAAATTCTTGGAAGTTCCACAAATTGTTTGGGGATTAAACAACCAAAAAATAGCCTTTGCCAGAGCATGCTTAACCGCAAGAATGCTAAATAGAACTCTTTTGATGCCTAGTTTGAGCGCTTCGTTGTTCTACAAAGAAATGGAGCTTCTCGAACCAATTTCCTTCGACAAAGTCTTCCAATACGAAAAGTTCAATTCGCTCTGTAAAGGGATTGTTCAGCTTGGTCGATTCTCGGATATTTCGAATCGAACAAGAATAACCGAGCTTCGTAAGGGCAGTGGGAGGAAGTGGACAATCCCAGTAGATTTGGAACAATTGAAACAATATAGCAAAGCACCATTTGATGATTATGAGGTTATAAAAATAGTTGGGAAGAACCCTTTTCTGTGGCATGATCATTGGCCCGTAAGAGACTATGCGAAGATCTTCGAATGTTTAGTTTTAGTTGACGAGATCTCAAAAGAAGCAGATCGAGTAGTGTCCAAGATAAGAAAGGCCGGATCAAAATTTGGTAATTCAAGGGATGAAGTTTCTTATATAGCTGTTCATATGAGAATAGAGATAGATTGGATGATCCACTGTAAAAAATTAGAGCAAAGGTTGAACATTAAACAAATATGCAGCAGCAAAGAGGAGATCATGGAGAGAGTCGGAAATATATCTGGACTTAAATCTCCGAGCGTCGTTTACTTAGCCATCGCGGACGATCTTGCGAAAGATTTATCGATTTTGGATGGTTGGAAACAAGGATTGATCCCATTTGAGAAAGGAAAATTGGGTATCATTGAAATATACAAAAAGTATCCATATCTAATACAATCAGCAATTGATTATGAAGTTTGCTTGAGATCAGATGTGTTTGTGGGCAATAGTTTTTCGACATTTTCGAGTCTTATAGCGCTCGAAAGGACACAAAAAACGATCAAAACCGGTTCGAACGGATCGTGTGGGATGGATGTTAGATGGCCTTCGTATGCCTACAACATTCCGGGCGAAGCAAAGGGTCCTCAGAGATGGATGACGAAAATGTCGGATTTGACTCTTCAAGCTATAAGCTATGGCTCCATTGATATCTCTCGTTGATTTCTATTTTTGGCAGTGAAATTTTGAAGATCTGCAGAGTTGGATTACAATTTTGGTACAAAAGTTTTGAACAAAGTTGTATAGCAAAGGTTTAAAATTTTAAATCCAAGAGAGAAGATGAAACTAGATGAGGTAAAGATAATTTTTTTATTTTATTTGGTGGGTTATGTATATTTGTCATTTATCTCGTACATAGTTTGAGATTCTATTTTTTCTTTGAGAATGCTGAATTCTTTCTTGTATATTTTCTCGAGAAATGAACAGAAAAAGGAGTTTTACTGTTGTCAAAATGGAAGACGTGATCAAATTTAAACACAAAAGTTTGCAAGGCTGCATTGTGATTCGTTTTTGTTGTTCTTGAGGATAACCCAGAAAACGTCTAACCCAAAAAACGTCAATTGAAAGAGAAGGTTACCAGTAAATCTCACACTCAACGATGTAAAATTGTGCATCAAATCATTTTTGAAGTTCTTATTTAGTAGAAGATTCACTCAGACAAATCTTTTGCCGAGTTTCACGAAGAACGACATTCCCAGCTTCTCTCCAATATAATCAAAGGTCAATCTTGGATCCATCTAGTTTTACTCTGCTACTCAGCGCTAATAATACCAATTAGAACGTAGATCTCACTAATTCAATAAAGCAACTACACCAGAAAACAGAGGATTTCATGTCAATATTATTTTTGTTTTTCTATTTCAAATTTTCTTGGCCAAACCTTCTTCCAGAGCAGGATCTATGATCAGCTCTTCAGAGGATTCATGTATGAAGAAAAAAAAGAGTCCAGTAAAAGGAATTGAAGAAGCTGCAAAGGCGGAAACTGAGTGAGAAACTCTCTACCTCTCCACCCTTCTCGGCGTTATTGTCTGAATCCCAGAACCCATTCCACAGATCTAATTCTCATTGGATATATTCATCGTAATAATTGTCGCTTATCACCGAGACGAATCTCTCCAACCACGGAAGCTGATGAAGATCCTTCATTTCATCTGCATAAGAATCTGTACACCGAGGGGGAGACTGGTAGGGGTTATGATCGCTCAGGCTGAACCCTCCGGCGAGGAATCTTTGGATCAAAGCCAACTGGGACCTCTCTTGGTCCGAGTAGGAGTCGGTGAGCAATGGAAGAGAATTTAGGGTCTCCCATGCCCACTGCTCGGATTCTTGGAGAGAGTGGGAGGGCAAGTCTTCATCCCACAGCAGGCATTGACATGTCTGCTCACCATCTCTAAATTCGGCTCCGCACGAATAGCAGAACTCGTTGCCACACCTGGAAATTAAGTAATTATTCTGTTTATTTTCGTCGAACTCGGAAAAATCATGCTGAGAATAAAATAAAATATGAAAAATGGAATAAAGAAATTCACAAATTTGTATGGTTTGCGATCTTCCTTTTTTTTGTTTCCTCAAATCACATAGTTTGCAAAAAAAATGAACCCAGGAGATATATATACATTGTTTGTAATGCGATAAATATGGCAATTAGAGCAGCGATCTTGAGAATGCTTACCAGTTACCCAATTTTATTCCAAATTCTACCTCCATCTTTATAAAAAAAATCTAATATAATAACTAACAAACTATTTTGATTAACTTTAACACTAAGTGATCACAGTCACTTAATCGACATTTGATCATTCTATTCCTTTAATATAATCATTTGGCGACTTATCACCATCATTATGTTTGTTCAAGAAATTAGAGACAAGAAAACAGCAACAGGGATCCTAGTAATCATCTACCATGTTTGTTTCAAAAGACTAAGGACAATATCTCATATAAGTTTAGCAACATTCCAAATCGCACAATGAAAAGTAGCATAGTTCTACTGAAATTTAGTCCAATTATTTCAGATATTTAACTGCAAGATGGATAAGCTCATTATCGAAAAGGCTGCTCAATGAATCATTACATGTAGAAATCACACCCCTTGATCATAACAGGCAGTAAAAATTCCAAAAAATGCAAACGAAGTTAATATTTAGTTTCATAATAAGTAGGCTTACCAGCATCTCATATGGTAGCAACCTTCCGCAAGTTCAACCATCATTCGACACTGCTGGCAACGTTTCCACCATTGATTCTGCGCCAAGCGATGAAAGGTGGTATCGGAGGAGTCTCTCTCCTCCAATGGTAGATTTTGGTACTCTTCACAGCTCATAGAAGAATGCCAGGGAACCCCACATTCGACGCAAAAATACCTCTGACAAACAGGGCAATCAACACAGCTATTCTCTGATTGGCTGGAGGAACTGGCCTGATTTGAGATACACTCACGGGGATCGAGCAAAACCGAACAATTCGGATAAGGGCAGTAAATGTTATTGGAGTAAAGAACATTTGCCTCTTCTAGAACTTTCTCGAGAGATTCATATGAACTGAGTGTAAGAAAAGATTTACACTCGCTGGATGTGATTCGATACTTGCATCTCAACTGGGGACATTTGATGGGAACTTGAGAAGGCTGTAGATTTTCGTCGACATAATTTTTCATACAATTGGAACAAAATTTGTGAGAACATCTTAATGAGATAATCAATGGAGATGGCTTGTCCTCGCAACAAATTGAACAATTTTCGATCGACAAAGGGCGACCCTTTGCAGGAAAAGAAATTATGCCGATTGCCACTCTGGCTAAATGCAACGGCTTCTCAAGATCAACAGAAGGAACGAGTTTCAGAGAAAAAGCTTCGAATTTGCTCGCATAATTGACAATCCTCTCCCTAAGTGCTGAGAGAAGAGGAATCTCTAGCTTTTCATCTCGCGCAATCTGTTAAATATTCACATCAAGAACACAACAAAACAAGAACTATAGCAGAAAATATCGCCTCATGCAATTTATAGCAAATACTAGTCTTATGCTACTTAGAAATGGTTGCATTCAGAGATATATATCTGTTATCCAGACATTTATTAACACAAATTTCAAAATTTAACAGTTGCCATTATTATTTTATGCTAATAAAGATACTCACTTGATCATATAGCCCCTCAGAATCTGTGAAAGCTTGCAAACGACATACTTTATTCTTTATAGCCTCAACTAGCCCATCCATTAGAGCCAAATACTCAGCCACATATCCATCCTCAAAGAAATCGAGTTTTTTCTGAACCTGAATCATTCGTCCTTCAGCTAAATTTTCAATCACCACACCAATGCCGGTGAGCCCAGAACCAGAATTGACAATTCCAGCTATAGAAATGCCCTTGAAGAACATCTTCACCAATAACTCATCACAATCATCTTTTAACTCTTCTTTCGCTAAATCTGCATTCTCTCTCCATACTTCTTCGTCCTCACAGCAACTTCGAAAATCTTCATCATCTTCTTCCTTGCCTGGAACACGAGAAGTTTCATGCAGAGTAAATGGTTGATCATCCATATTGTAGAAATTTCTCCAGAAAATCAAAACAGCTCCTCTGCGCTTAATTGTTGAAGCTGGCATCAAGAGTTGCACGATCCACCAGAAAATATCCGAAACTCCATATTTACAGCTTTTCCGATCTGTCGAGAAAACTACATACGCCGAACAGAATCCTATGAATGCAAGTAAAACCAATCAAAAATTGGAAATTGAACAATTATATCCAATAACGAACGCAAAGTATCTGATAGAGATCTTCTAATTCTAAATCAACACCCTCGGGGAAGAGATCAAGAAAAAAAAACTCATAGTTCCAACCCATCTGACCAAAACTGATCTTCAGAAAACGAAAACAGCACAAAATCATAAGCGAAAGCAAAAATCTCCCATCCTTTTTTTCTATAAAAAGAAATAATTAAGGGACGCATCGCAAAATTTAAGATCGGACACAAAATGGGGACAAAAGGTAAATTAAAAACTAAGAAGGAAAGTTCCATACCGGGCTTACGATGAGGGTACAAATTTGACCTCACGTACAATTACTTCCCAGGCATGAACCATATTCATTTTAGAAACAGAAAGGGAACCCTAATCTGAAAAATCGAAACCCCTTCTGCGAATCAAAGAAATGGGTTCAAGTGTTTTCTCAGAAAGATTAAAGCTTTGAAAGAGGGGAATAATCAGTTACTATTTGCTGCTAATGGCGCATAAAGATAAAGAAGCTTCTCTAATTATCGACTGGCATTCTTCCAAACTTCTGCACTTGTAACTCTAAATAAATAATTTCTAAAATTATAATTTCACAGTCAAATAACATTTTAAATTATTAGAATAAGAAAATGTACGTTTATCTATTATTAATTTCGGGGTGGATATGCAATTGCATGTTATTAACAAAGACCATAAATTTGACCTCTAAAATATATATTATATTTATTTTTTAATTATATTTAACACGCCATTTAATTTTATTAGGTAATCAAATGATTAAATAATATTTGTAAATAAAATAAAAAATAAGATATGCATGACTTAGACTGTCGGCCGGGCGACCAAATATAAACATTTTAATTTATAATAATGTATTATAAAGAATGTCAATATATTATAAATAACTAAAATAATAAATAGATGAGTCTTTAGAGATTGGGTTGTTGGGCCGGCAAGGAATTCTTCTCTTCCTTTTTTTAAATATATTTTTTATTGCAAGATCGGCCCTGTTGACCACAAGGAAGAATTACCGAATTGTAATGCGGGCCGACCCGAATGTGGCCCATTGTATAAGCCCACTTTCGAAGACATTGGGCCAGCTCGAAGTAGGGCCCAAAACAATATGGCTTAAAATATTTAACTAAATACATCATAGTTTTTATTTAGTATCTTTGTTTCATTTCAAACATAACAAATTGACAAGTATGAAGTTTGAGATGACATATCACCGTCCTAAGGTCGCTTAAAGTGCTTCATCGTGCTTCAAGGTGTGCGAATCATGCCTGTGCGAGTTCACCTCAGTGGTCAAGGGATGGTAGATCTTGTAACAGGTGCCGGAGTTCGAATCATGCGCTGTCCTAGTGTGAGAGTTGTTACCCTCAATGTTGGGCTATCTCCTTGAGACATCAGGAAGAATATCTCTCATCTCTGAGCTGCTGAATCACCATAACTTACTCCCTCACAACCTATCAGGCCGGGGTGTGGGAGCTCTGGGGGCAAGAGATTCTGTCTTTTGGTCACATGTGTGTGGATCAGACCGTCCCCATTCGCGGATCGCAAAGGAATCAAAGCATTTCAGAAAATCATTTGGAAAAGAGCAATTGCGCATATTAAATTTTCAATTTCTCAAAAATTTATTACCTTTTTACCTTATATTTATTTCTATAATCTAAGTGAATAATAATATATCATAAATTCTGAATTAAAGGCGAGTTTGGGTGGCAGTCAATATTAGGAAATGGTCCCTTCACTTTAGGTAGAGTTTGGGACAAATTAGGACGGCTACACAAAGTTATTCTCCCTTTCTCCCTCTACATTTAGTCAACCCTTCTTCTTCTACTTTCTCTCTCCTCATGAATGATCCCACACACTCTCTCTCTCATCGTCTTCATGAATGGTGTCTCTTTCTCTCTCTTGGCAGTCTCTCATCTTGGAAGACCCTACAGGTGTATTTATTCTCTCTAGCTGCATTTGACTTCAGCAAGTTGCAGGCACTACGTATGAACGAGTTGAATTCAATCAAACTTTGAATTAAATCCTTTTTATTTATTTATTTCTTTAAATAATATTTGTGTCTTCAGCAGCAGACAAGATTTGAGCAGTGCGTACGAAAACAGTGAAGTCAGAGCAAATTTTGGAACGAACTCGATTTAAATTTATTTATTTTTGGAGATATTGTTGCTGAAACGAGCTTAAATTAAGAGATTTATTGCTATAAAAATAACAAATATTTACTTAGAAATTATTCAAACCAGTAGTAAATGTGGTCGTTCTGTCTCTGGACTAAACTCTCTCTCTCTCTCTCCAAACCACGTATTTTTTGTCAAACTTGATCAATCGTTCCACCCCGTGCTTTCGTTTTAACCCTAGTCTATTCTCTCTCTCAAGGATCCCTCTTTCTCTCTCTAGAAGACTTCACCTTGTCCATAGAATCACTTCAGTCATTGGTCCAGCATAAAAAGATTTGACCCATCTCCACCATCAACCTCGATCACTCCAAGCGGATATTTCATGATCTACGGTGTCGATTACACCTCACTCATCTCTCTCTCTCTAAAATGTTAGTCATCCTCTCTCTAAAACAGTAGTATTTCTCTCTCTACGAGACCATCCAAAAGTGAGGAGAGAGAAAGTCCAAGTTTATGGCTGCATGACCACTGTTCCATTTGGGTGGCTTTCCACCATCCTTACTATGTGACAAAAACCAATGCATGCATTGGAATCAATATTCTCTAATCACCCTCAATTAATGGACAAAATCCATTTGGGTGGCTTTCCACCGTAGTATTTCTAACATTAGGCAAAATCCGTAACTTTCGATATGGAAATCTACATTTCACACCACATCGATTCGATATTTCAACGATCGAGGAAGAGAAAATGAGAAGAAAAATTAATATTTATCCATAATTTTACATGAATGGAACATCAAAAGAGTTGAATTTCGAGCACACAAAGCAAAAGCGTAGACTCTTGCATGCATTCAATTACACAAAACAAAAATGGCAAGCTCAATTAATGGACAGGCATTAATTATTGATAATAATGAACTAAAATGTAAACATTTTCAGGCCCATTTAGCCATTAGAGACATGCCACCAGCTCCAAGAAAAACAGCAATGTAGCATTTAATCTGCAGCTTTATGCTACCCTGTAACTTTCCTCCCATGAAATCTGCAGCAAGAAGGTCAACCAGAGCCATGTAGATCAGAAGGCCGGCAGACGACGCGTTGAGTAATCCGACGGTGATTAAGGCGCTTGGACTGTTCTCTTTGTACGTCTTTGAGAGACCGATTCCAAGCGCTATACCAAATGGAGTCGTGACCGAGAAGAAGAAAGCCATTGCTGCCTTTTTTATGAGCTTGTACTCAGCCTGCACTCGTAGATCGTTCGTCAATGACGAAAAAGGACGAAAGATTTGTTTATTGATTTCGACTTTATAGTTATACTTAATTTAAAAGTTACCATTTAATTTCAATTCTTTATGGATTTTTGGCAGTTTCTTGTTTGGGAAATTACTTGTTGATTTTCTTTTTAGGTATAAAGTTTTTAATGGAAGAAATTGGCGAGTGTGAGAGTAAGGAGGATTGGGTTTACCTGGAGAATGCAGCCGCCGAGGCCCATTCCTTCGAACATTTGATGGAAGCAAAGAGCAGCCACGAGACCTTTAATTGTGCATGTGTTGTTTGATGCTCCAAGAGAAAGCCCGATCACAACTGAATGAACAATAATTCCCAATTCCAACACCTGAAAATGAAATCAGGCCAAAAGTTAAATGCAAAAGCAATCATTTGCTACGTCCTAAGGGGAAGAAACCCCTAGGAGACGTACCATGGCGACGACTCGATAGCGGAGAAGCTGAGAGTTTCCGCCGAAATCCTTAGGTGGAAGATGGTGATGGCCGTGAACGTGTCCTGCAGCTAATTCTTGATCGCCGTGATTAGCTCTGTCGTTGTCAGGCAAAACTCCTTTCTGGTGCTTCTTGCTGTAAAGACTGGTAGCCATGGAATCCACCATTAAAGTGACGAGTGCAGAGATCATAGCTACAAATCCAGTAAACGGAAACTTATGCCATGGATTCTCCTTCAAGCAATTAGACCAAAGCATATCGAAAGAATCCGGCAAAACATGCATGAATCCGGTAGCCAGAATAATCCCGGCGGCGAAGCACTTGAGGATGACAAACAAGCTTCTCTCCGGGCTCAACGCCTTCACCGAACGAGTCACGAGCGGCAAACAAACTCCGATCATACTCGTGACGAGAATCGAGAAAATCGCGATGAGCTTCAGAGGCAACGCCTTGGATTTGTCGTTGCACGAATCGGCTTCGACTTCGCAGTCCGATTCGGAAACCGATTCGCCGGCGAGAAACGCGAGGACAATGAAGATGAATGAGACGAGCTTTAGAAGAGAGTTTCCAGCCATTGTTGACAGTTACCTTTCTCTCTCTCTCTCTCTCTAGAATTTCTCTCTCTCTCTCTAGAATCTGAGTTTTGATCTGGTTCAAAGTTTCCTGGAGGTTCTCGCGTTATATAATGGGAGAACCACTGGCTCTTAGCGATGAAAATGATGGAAATTAAATGCTTCATTTATTTATTTCTATTTTTATTTATTTTGTCTTTCGCTGACTCACCGCCTCTCTTTTCCCACTGATTAAATTCTAATTTATTTAGAAAAATCTCAGAATAATCCAGATAATTTAAAAAAAGAGAGAGTGGACAGTGCTCGTGGGGGCTCGAGGCCCGCACGTGTAAAAATTTCTCCATTTTTTCTCATATAATTAATTAATTTCCAAATATGATTAAGGCAGTGTTAATACTTAATAGTATCAGTTAATTTGTTATATAATGATTTCAGTCTAGATATTATCATATATTTAATCGCTTTAAAAAAAAATGTACTCCATAGTGCACTCTTTTATGAACTTATGTGCTAAGTCACGTCAAAATAAATATAATCGATCATACCGAATGTGTTTCATTTTAGTGTTGCGTTTGAATTTGAGGATCTAAATTGTATTTAGCGTTGGATAAAAAATAAGATTTTTTAACAAAATAATTTGAGGTAAATTCTTCGTTTTGTTAAAGCGAGTCTTGATTAATCGGTACATCTGATGTACCCTCGAAGACTTTTGGTATTTCAAACAAGTGAGTTGTACTATTTCGCACATCAGCAATAAGCTATTGTCAGCTTCAGCTTATATTTCTTAATTGTTGTTCAATCAAGAGAAATGATCAACTTCTGAAACGCCGTTTTTCATACCTGTTTAGGTTGAATTAAATAATTAATGTGGCGTTTTTAGTCTATTATTATTATATATTTAACCTCTTTGACTAAAATTGTCCTTAACACGGTACCTTTTTTCTGAATATGTAAAAATTTATCTATATATATTAGGTACCATGTCACAAATACGGTACCGTTTTTGTCTGAGTTTGTCACTAAGGTTCAATTGAAAAATTGTTTTTTTTTTTTTTTTCCAAAAGAACACATTAGATCAGATCTATTTATTTCCTTTTAGCGCTTCTCCATCTCGAGTAATTTCTGTTTATCTTTGAATGCGAAATCTCGAACTCTAATTTTATTTTCTAAAAGCATATTTTTTCCATACTCAAGAACAAGATTAGAGCGCAATGATAGGGTCAAAGTGATCAAATTCAACGGTTATCTAAATCAATAAAAAAAACCAATATAAAACATGATTAGATGCCAAGATTCATGCATGGAGTATATAGTAATTCTTTGAGATTATTGTAGTTGTTACATGTAACATGTGAGCCACTTATCGCTATACTAAAGGTTATTTTGACAAATCGGTCTCGGGCATGCTCAATTGCAATTTTACGACTAAAAAGTGCAAACAACCGATGCTACAAACTAGACTTTGGCATAATTCTAATAAGTCAATAAGATAAATCACACAATATATTGTATCAATTAAGGGTGGGTAGAACCGGGAACCAAATCTACGTGAAGAATTCTAATTAGTTAGATCCGTGCCCGGTATTAGTATAGGTATTTATAGTCCAATCAGATGATACTAATTTACAAGCGTCATTCGTAAATAGAGTTAGAGATTCTGTCTCTAATAGGAAGAGAAATGTAGACAAAATAGAAGAGCAATTAGCTTGGAAAAGGCGTCCAAGATATTTCTCTTACAAACATGTCTCCCAAATGGATAGTTCTACTACTACATACAGACAGATTCACAAGTCACAACATGCATATATATCATCTATGTATGTAATATATAACTCAGAGCAGAGAGTTGGTTTATGGAAGAAATCTTACTTTTTACCACAGTTAAAGCCACGGCAAATTGAAAGGACTATGATGAGGATCAATACTATCAGGATTCCCAAAACAATTAGCTTGATCTTCATGTTTGCCAGCCACATTTTTCGTCGAATTTTTGTTCCTTGACTCCGGAAGTCTTGTGCCTGTTAATACGGTATTATCCATTGCAATAAACTAAAGACAACAAAAGATTCAGAAATGATGCACAATGTCGATAATGGTGCATATAAACTCATGCTTGACCACTTGAGCTCGAATAACAGCGGTCAACCCAAATCAAGTAATTTTTTTATAAGTAGAAACAAATTCAGCACCAAGCTGGATGCCCAACTTTTGCCATCTCTAGTGTTCCAAATAATTTAGGCATTCCTACTTAGTGACATCGGTATTAAGATTATTTGATTTCCAAAAAGATACACCATGTTTGTCCTTGTTTATTTAAAAGCCCAATGTTATTTATTCGAAAAGATTCTCAAGTTTCGAAGATTTCATGTTAGAAGACATCATATGTTCAAAAATCAAAAGCCAAAAAACTGAAATCAATGCGCAATCTTTTCGATAGTCACATCAACAGAAGAAAATTAAGAGGAAGATTGACCTGTTGATGAAGGTTCTCTGTCTTATCCACTAGAAGCTCTACCTTCTCTCCTCTATCTAAAACCTGCGGAAGACGGCCATTTGAGCAACTAATACACTGTTCCCCACTACCTTTTGAATTAAATGCAAGGAACTATAAATTGCATGCAATAGAAAATCCAAAACAGAATGAACGTGGAGGGAGGAAACTATTTGAATCTAAAGCCGTTTGAAAAAATTATAAGAAGAATTATAAATTTCCTAACTAATATAAATGATAGCTAATTATCTTTATTTTCAAGTGTCAAAATCACGTTTGGCAACTAACTAATGTGTTTTAAAGTTTCCAATGCATGTCAAAAAAGGCAGGGGACCAATTATGTCTTGTTCCTGCTTCACTTTAGCACCCGCATCAAAGAACAAATTGATGAGGCCCAAGGTCCCTCACAAAGATCCTGAGCAAAATTTTCTCTCTTCTTAGCTAATTTGGAGTGGAATTATAATTCAATATAAGAAGTTGAGCCCATTTATGGGTGAAAATCCTCTTTCTGGGTGAAAATCCTTATTCACTTAGAACAATCAGAAAATTAGAAAGCATCACCTCTTTCTGGGTGAAAATTCTTACTCCCTTAGAAGTATTATTTAAACCATCCTTGAGGGTTGTAAAAGGCAGAAAATGAACAAAAATTACGTGGAATTTTTCTATTTCAAAATTTAAATTTCCATCAAGCTACCCCCTTCCTTTCCGAGTAATATCCAGACGGATTGTGTGTTTTTTTGGTTTCACTCTTTGTGAGTACAGGTGAGTCCATTTATGGCCATTCTCTTGTTCTTTCCATAAAGATTGAATATAAAACAAAAAAGGATCAAAAACGCCTGCATCATAGTGAGTTGGAAGCTTTGATCCAAGAAAGCCTTAGCACTTTCTGGAACACCCACCATTTCCGCATCCATATTTTTTCATCCACAACAATTCATCCTTCATTATGGAGGGACATTATATGATATCATCCCGTCAAAAAATATCATCAAGACATCGATTGAGCAAGTTATATACTCCCAAAGGAGGCTCATTTTCTTGGCAAAATGGGTTAACCTTCTATCTGAAACCCTTCACCA
Source organism: Begonia fuchsioides (assembly GCA_003255005.1). Taxonomy (NCBI): domain Eukaryota; kingdom Viridiplantae; phylum Streptophyta; class Magnoliopsida; order Cucurbitales; family Begoniaceae; genus Begonia; species Begonia fuchsioides. Next base: position 457,657 of record QAOC01023396.1, on the reverse strand, counting down.
TTTTCCACATAACTTTCGCTTGTGATCCTCAAATTTGGAACCCGTCATTCACTGACCCCACGAGAACATGTCCAAATTTCAACCCCAAAGTCCAAGTAAGGATCATTTGCGATTATAGAAAGTTGTTGCTCTTCTCGGCCAAAACAATGCATGGTCGAGGCAACTTATTGAGTGCAAAGATCAACCTCCTTTTGAAGCGTGTCACTGACGAATTCAACATCACATGTTTTCATAACCCATCATAATTCATCTCTTAAGACATCAACAAAATTGGCTTGTCAATATAAGATCTGATGATATTGTAGTACGAGTCCAAATTCAAGGAATGCCATAATTTAGTAATGTGGAGGAGATAACAAAGGATGCCTAAAATTGTCTACAGTCAGATATTTCTTGCAGATGTGTTCAGAATATCCAAATCAAAGTTGGAAGGAGTTAGTTCTATGAAGCCCTTTGCCAAAAACTATTTACATTGAGAAAAATCTTGTGCGTGATTTGTGCCTCTTCATGGTCATATGCAATGTTTTCACGTCATCCATTCACATGATACAAGTGATTTCATTATTCTAATTATTAAATATAGACTAACCACACCAATTTATGAACGAGTATCATGTTTCAAAATTAGGGTGATTTCCTAGCACTACTCTTCCATTTTCCTTCTGTGGGTTTTGGTTTCTCAGGGGAGGTAAATCATAGATGATTCTGTTCCCGGTCCTGAGAAGCCATGTTGGCACTAATAACAAAGTTGATTTTCTCACAACTGACTTTTGAAAAAAATGGGAAGATTTAATGTGTGATGGCACTAATTCTTTTTTGTACGAGAGATGAAGAGAGATGAAGAGAGATTCAAACTAATAGATAGAGTTAATAACTAGGTCTAATTGTTTTAGGCACCCTAACCTAACAACGTGGATAGCTAAATTTTACCATGAACTTTCATTAATAGAGTTGGCAATGATGAGTTACCTTTTCGATATTCTCCATCATAACACCTTTTACTTCAGAAACCTGAGCTTTAACCTTTGCAAGCTTGTTTATCTCATCAGGATGATCAACACAATACTGCATGTGTTCCTTCAATTTTGAACTGCAAGTGACATTCAATACAACGAGAACCAACAAAATCATAACTATGCCTTTTCCAAACATATTTTATCTATCATACCCAAATTCCTTGCTCAGGCTGTTGGCAGAGGCAGTAGCAGCCTTTCCTCCACCATATCTTGACACAAAATCATCCTTTACACGTTCCAAAAATGCCATAGGAAGTTGTCTTCCAGATGATTCAGCCGCAACTACGCAGTATGCTGCAGATATAAAAGTAAGGAAAACCACTAAAATGACAACAAATGAACACTTTTAGTATAAGTAAATGGAAAATCACTACACCAATCTTTTAAACTGTAAAATTAAAAGTAATCTCTACTAATGAGTTATGAGAAAAATTAAATAAGAATGCAATGATTGTATCAGCTCAACCAACATCGATTTTATATGATTGTATTGTTTTGCAATGATTCTAAGTTTTATCTTAAGCAACCAAGAAGTTAGTAACTTTTATATAAGCAATTCTGTCACTAATATTTACAATCGAAACTACAATCCAAACCATTTCCAGTCGAAACAAGAACAATCAGAACATGTTCTTTTATTTCTAGAGAATTCAAAAATTAATAAAATAAAAGAATATCAAACAACGACGGTTGACTCGTTCCCCGCCTTTTCTCATTCGTAAGAAGATCGCAAACTTACTGTAGCCATTATCTACGAGGTAATTAAAGGTATGACCATCGCAGTTGTAGGTAAACTTGCTGCTAGTAGCAGGTAATTTCTGAAGGCACTGAAAGGCAATAGAATTGAAATTTCCGCTAAATTCAGTGTACTCCGCAAGAATCACAGTTCCGCGAGAAACAAAAGCGTAGATCAGAGACTTCTGGCCCATTTCGATCACTTCAAAACTTCAAAACAGCACTGCTTAGGGTTTGAAACGGAAGACTATTCAATCTCCCCTCTCTCTTAACGTCGTAAAGACGAAGAAAAAGAGAAGAGAAGGCAGGAAAGCAAAAGGAAAACGCAAAGAGGAAAGAGAGACTAAAAAACGGGTCAAATAATTGCTTCTCAACATTCGGTGCGCTATAAATTGAAGTGTTTCTTTTCAGATTAATTTTATACCCATTTTACCCTCCATTTGCTAAAGATAATCACTAAATATTATATATAATAGGCCATCAATCAATTATAAATAATAAATAATTTATATATTTTTTTAAAAACGATATCTTTTTTGTTAGAAAGGATGATACGTCGAATGTTGCTTCTAGATATCGATAAGACGTGTTAATCTAGATAGATTATACTAATTTTATGTATTTTAAATAAATATTAAATTATAGAAGCATAAGGATATTTTCGTCATTTCCTCACGTAACCATTTCAGGTTACATTTCCAAAACCGGAATTCGAGTAAACGTATAATTCGCCTCGAGACAATGGAAACCAGCGAAGAAGAAGCCGATTTCCCTTCTATCGAAGCCATTGATTCTTCACTCCATGGTTGATTCTTTCTTGGAATCTCGCTCTGAGAAATTCCTCTCTCCTTGTTTTCGCTTCATCGTTTTGGTTCTCCTCAAATGATTCTAGCATTTCGTATTCTTGAAATTTTGAGAATTAGGCCAAGGCGATTATTTGTTTTTATCTGCCAGAGTGATCTTACTCTGATCTAAACCTTTTCAGATGTTCAGAAAACCGGTCTTGGTCGTTTGTATTCTCTTGGAGTTCGAAAGTACGATATTTCAGTATCAACTTGATTGAATTTTCTAATTCATCACCGCAGTTGGGACAAACGTGTTCATATTTTGTTATCTGGCTTGAATTGAATATCTCAAGGGGCTGTTGCTGTTTAGTATATGAAATGAAGAACATTGATGACCAAATGCATGCTCAGTGATTTTTTCCATTGTGATATGCTCTTTTATGGGCTGTAATTTCATTAAGTGTATGGAATCTCTCTTGTTTTCAACCACTTGCTTCGCCTATGAATGGAAATTTTTCTCCTGCGGCCGAATATGACTGTACTGCCTGTAACTTCACGACTTCTAATTTTCTTGCTAAAGTTAGATTACCATGGAAGCTGAAAATAGGGTTTTTTTCACAGAGATTTGGTTATATTTCACCGGAGGGAGACCATGCCCATGAATGTAAGAAGATGATCAATTGTGAAAACTCCGTTGAGTTCTCGATATCTGCTTAGACTGCTTATAAGCTTGATTGTATGCTCTCAATCTGTCAACTTGTTTCTGAAAAGTTAATTTTAGGATTGTACATGCTTTAATCGTTTTAGATATTAAGTTTACTTTTTTAACATAAAGTTTAATTAACTTAACATTATTCTAAGTAATGTATCATCGTCCATGTGTTTGTGTTTCTCTTTTTTCACTCTCTTGTTCTAAATGACAACTACATAAGTGAAGCTTGAGTTCTTGAAGACAATGTGATGCAAAATATACTCGATGATTGAACAAAAAACAACCTAGCTTGATTCTTTCAATGAAGCACTTGAGGAATAATAATGACAAATGATCCATATATGTATTACAGCCATGCAATAATTTTGTTATGATTATTTGAAAAGATTATAGATAAATGCAACGACGTAGTAGCTGGTTTGATCGATAAATTCATTCGTAATAATACCTGAGCGAAGTTGAAAAATAATTTGTTTGGTTAATGCATCATAATCGTCGATAGTTAATTGGTCGGCATCAACTAATTAATTTCAATTAAAGTGAGATTAACATAACAAACAATAAAACATAATCACATTAGTCCACCAGACCACACGAATGTTTCAAAATCAAGTTGTTTGCTTAATGATAAATTCATAATTAAATAAAAAAAATATTCAAATTATTAAATTTGAAATCAATACCAAAATTTAATTTAATATTTTTCACAAATAAATAGTCTAACTACATAAATATCTCTTTAATAAATTATTAATTTAATAAAAACTTGGTTGAAAATGTTGGCTCAAAATCTTGACACGTTTTGTGCAAAAGAGTATTTTAGGTCAATACCCGATAGAACAATTTTATTTATTTACTTATTTAAATCCATTTTTCAAATGCTAAATTGTTTAAAAATTATTATTTCTATCCCACTCTAACAACCATAATCAATTTTCAAACATAGATAGGACCTTATTAAACTAATTATACTATAATTGATGATGGAAAAATATGACCTTTACCCAAAGGCTTGTTAATTTTTTCTCGTGAAATAAGAGGAAAAAAGCCCTAATCAAGATTAATGTATGCATAATCACCAATTACCCATTTTAATCGAGCTAGAATAATTGAAAATAAGAGGAAATTAAGACAGGCAAAAGCATGTGATTGCACCCATTAATCATGAGTATGGATTAAAAGAGATGGTCCTTCTCTTGAATTTGAGGGCTTTGTCCATGTCATTGTTTTGTCACCCTAAGACATCTACCCAAAGCCAGGGACAAATCTGTCCATTCATAATATATTCCAATTATTATTTTTATATTTATTTAAATTTTTCATAATTGTGGGGACTTCACTCTCCATAGCACATGGCCATTAATACATTTATTTTCCTTTTTGTCACGCACAAATATAGTTCATAGTTACAAAAAAGAAAAAAAAAATATATATAATCTCGAACAAAAAAAACCAAACGTTCCTACATTGCTATACAATGAACACGTAAAAATAATCGAAAAAACGAGTAGAATTATTTTGAAAATACATTATTTTTGTATTTAATTATGCTTCACTTTAAAGGTTTATTTAAAACTTATGAAGAATTTAGGTTAGGAACCCTAATATCATTGCCAATAGTATTGTTTTACTGGGGGAAAACTAGTGATATGCGATGAAGGAGTAAGATGGTCCTCTTATTTAATACAGACGACGAAACTAAACAAGAAAGAGTTAGATAGAGAACGGAAAGAAGGTCAATAAGATGGAGGGAGAGAGAAAGAGAGAAAACATAATCGAAGGAGAGAGAGAGAGAGAGCTCTCTCCTTCCATTTCCATGGAATGAGCTTAGAGTATACTCTTATCTTATCATCTTCTCTCTCTAAAAACAGTAAGTTTTAGAAACTTGAAGCTCTTCCACCCTCTGGCAATGGCGGTCTTCTCCCATTAGTTGTTGGACTGAGAGGTTGAAGCTGCCAGCATGATCTGGTTATACACAGTCCCCTCTTTCTCTCTCTCCCTCTCCTCAGTTCTTCTTCCTCGGCACGACTAAGAGAGAGAGAGAGAGAAACTGAACAGTAACTTTGGGATTTTTTGTTCATGGAAAAGGGTTTGTGTTCTTCCATCAGGTCATCTTGCAGCTTCACTCTCTCACACCCCAGCAATCAATTTCTTTCACTCCAATGGCTTTCTCTCTCTAAAACCCCCTTCAGTTTCTCTCTCAGGTATGCATTTTTCTCTCTTGATTGGTTGAAAATTGAACTCTAGCTCTTCTTTTCTTGGACTCGTTTGTTTTATTGTTCTTCGTTTTACAGCACGAGTTTTAGTTGAAATTTGAACAAGAACATATATCCTTCTCTCTCTAGTTCTTCTTCTTCTTCTTCTCTCTCTCTCTCCCTCACTGGGTTTGTTTGGTCCAAGGGCAAGCAGCAATGAGCGTCCACAATCAGCATGCATGAAGACAACTTTCTAAGACACAGAGATAAGACAACAGCCAGGTTCTTGGTTGGCATATTTAAGGTTAATCCCTTATTTTTCTAAAAAAATATATATATTTTTATTATAATTTTTCCCACTATCTTATCTGAACAATCTGTGATAATACAAGCCAGCCATAAATAATAGTCCGCAAAATCATAATTGTAAAATCATAACTATTCAAACAAATATTTTATATTATTTTTATTTTATTTTATTGTTTATTTTTATTATTTTTCTGCTTTAATTATCGGAAATCAAATCCATTACAAATAATCCCGCAAAACAAACCCAAAAACCATGATATTTAGTTAATTAAATATGTCATTTATTCTATTTCACTACTTTGGTTCAAATATATTAATTGCTGCAACACATAGTATAATCTTACGGTGACACTATTAAATTGTTTGCAACCTTAACCAAAAAGAACATGAAGTTGTCGACTACATGCACGTGGCACAACTAGTAGGCACCATTATCGCGTCAGAGGCATTTCCTCGAACACGTTCTCTGCGAACTTGATCGCAGCTTCAATTGCTATTTTAATGAACAAAGATAGAACACAAACAATATAAAACCGTAAGAATGTACCGAATTTCGGAAACCTAATTGCCCAGTAAAAGAAACTCAACGCAGCCATTGAAGCCGCTTCCTTGAAAAGCGAAGAAACGACTGTAATAGCTTGCTCTAAAGTCAATGAACCGACATCTACGTCCAGATTAGGATTGGGGGGTGAATTCCTCAGATGGAAATTTCTGTAGTAAGAATCTAGGACCAACGAAAAGACGGCACGAACCGGAGATTCTGACGTTGATGGAGAAGAGTCGCGAGGAATGCCATGGTTAGAAATAGAGCAGAAGGTTTTGCGAGGGAAGGGAGAGCGGAAATGGAGGTAAAGAAGATAAACGGTGGTCGAAGAAGAAGACGGCTTCAGTTGGCGGGGATGGATTCTGAGAATTCGCAGAAACACCATGGATCACGGAGTCATCAAGTCTGTACTCTGTCCGACCTGTTGCGCCTGTGATTGGAAGACCTTCGCCGGAGTTGATCCGGGAAATTTTGAGAAAACAGGAGCAAACAGAGTATTTTCTAACTTTCTTAAAACAAACTAATTTTCACCACGAATGTGAAATCTAATCCTTGAATTACGTATTTAACAATATTTATAAAGATTTAAACACAACCGTGACATACCCACAATCTTAAGAAAATTCAAAAACTAAACCAGTTAACTTCCTACGTGAAACCAGAACGTGGCTTCCATCTCCATAACGTGACTTTCATCTTCAGAATTCTTGTCAACTTCCTTCAGCAGTTCATTCCGTTATCCTCAGCATGATTGAAAACTGAATTACACGTCTTCATTCTCCCACTTAATTTTAATTTCCGACAAATCCTTCAATCTAAGTAAATTACGCATTTCTTCAAATTTTATTCTGCCCAGTGCCTTTGTGAATATATCAGATCGTTGCAGCTTTCCACATACATATTCGATCCTGACCATCTTCATTTCAATGCTTTCACGTATAAAATGGTAGCGAATATCTATATGTTTACTTCTACAGTGAAAGACCAGATTTTTCATCAGCGCTATCGCTGATTTGTTGTCAATGTTCAGTTGAACCTCTTTGCTTCCTTGATCTGTTAATTCTCCAACAAGACGACTCAACCAAATTGCTTGGCATGTTGCAGTTGAAAGCGGCCATGAACTCAACTTCACAGGAAGACAGAGCTACGGTTTTTTGTTTCTGCGAACACCAGGAAATTGGGATCCCAGAATAGTAGAAAATCATCCCGCTCATGCTCTTGCAATCATCAACATCGCCTGCGAGATTGCTGTCACTGTAGCCAATTAAATTACCATCTTCTCTTCGATTGTATACAAGTCCCCAATTGATAGTTCCTTTCACGTAACGCAAAATTCGTTTTACTGCTTGCATATGGTTGTGTTTTGGAGACTCCATGTATCTGCTAACAATTCCCAGCAGAATTGTTCTTTGAGGAGGTAGTTGATGTTTCTCTTTGATCATAGATGCCATTATCATCTGAAAGTTCTCGTGTTACTACTGTTTCTTGTGAAGCATTGTTATTTGTCTAGATTCCGATCAGTTCTGATTGGTCGGAGATCTTCCAGTTCCATGACCGGTTTTCGTCAAAAATGACATCTCGACTTATCACGATCTTCTTTGTAATTGGGTTGAAAAGTCGATATCCCTTCGTTCCAGATTCTACTCCCAAATGTACTGCACAAACATTCCGATCGTCAAGTTTTGATAAGAATTGAGTGGGTGCCTTTGCGTAAGCCACACAGCTGAACACTCAAATGTGTTCCAGATTTGGTTCATGCTTCTTCCAAATTTCACATGGCGTTGTGTTTGTTACAACTCTGCTTGCAATCGATTGATGAGGTAGACGGCGTGTCGCACAGCTTCCCCCCACAGAGATAATGGAACTGACATCGTCTTTAACAAAGCACGAGACATTTCGATCACCGTCCGATTTTGCCTTTCTGCAACTCCGTTCTGCTGAGGTGAGTAGGGTGCAGTACGGTTTCTCACAATTCCCTCTCTTTCACAATGTTGCGTGAATTTAAGTGAATTGAACTCCCCACCTCGATCAGTTTTGAAGCTTTTAATTTTCTCGGCACTCTCTGTTTTGGCCAACACCTGAATCTTTCTGAAAGCATCGAAAGCTTCGTTCTTTCCTTTTAAGAAAAATACCCACATGTAATGGCTATAATCGTCAATCAACAAGAATACATACAAGTTACCTCATTGAGTTGGTGGATTAATGGGTCCACATAAATTGCCATGAATCAATTCTAGCATCGCACTTGCTCGGTATTGCGTTTCTGTTGGAAACGTTGTTCTACTCTGTTTTGCAACTAAGCATCATTCGCATATCTGTTTTGGGTGCTCGATTCTTGGTACACCACAAACCAGATTTTTTTTACCATGTTTTCAATCGATTGAAAATTCCGGTGTCCCAATCTCGTGTGTCACAGCGAGGCTTGTTGATCAAGTTTTATCTAGAGACAAACTTGATTAGCAATCTTGAGCTTCGTTTTGTAAAGTCTATTATCCGAACATTGTATCTTCATGATTAAATTTCATTTGCCGTTGTAAAGCTTAAAAAATTCACCATGAAAATCTGCTCTCCCTCATGCTTCTATTACTTGGCCCAAACTCATGATGTTTGTGCGCAACGAGGGTATGTAGTAAACATCAAAGAGTATTCGATGTTCACTGTTCCTGCAAACCAGCACAATCTTATCTTTTCTTTCTATTTTAATTTTTGAGTTGTCACCAAATCTCACTTGCACAGACACTTTTTCATCAAGTTCTACGAAAAATGATCTCTTCCATGTCATGTGGTTACTAGCTCCGTTGTCTAAATACCAAATTTCTTCTTCTCTGTTTTGCAATTGAAAGCTTTCTTCGTCAAGGTAGAATAGATCACACAAATTTTCTGTGTGTTCCATTTTCAGTAACACCAGTTCTTCCTCCTGAGCTAGATTAGCTTCTTCTGTGCATGGTTGCTTTGGATTTTTGGACTCCGATGCAAAATGTCTGAATTTCTGGCAATTGTAGCATTTTATGTGTGATTTGTCTTTATGAGTATTAACCACAACATCACCATTTTGACGATATGTGGTTTCATCTCTCCGACCTCCACCTCTTCCACTCCCGCGACCTCTACCACAGCCTCTACCTCTACCTCTCCAATTTGAGGTTTGTGGATGTGACCCTTTTTGATTTGTGTGGTCGACATTTAACGTTCTCTGTCGTGTCTGCAAATCAGTGTCGAAGAGTAACAGTTGATTTTCTGGGCTTGTCTTGTTTGTTCGTTGTCGCATATGCTTTGAGTCTTCCAATTGATTATTCAAATGACATCTCTTCAATATCTGCACATTGTTCAATCGAAGCCAAGTGAATTAAACTATCAGGAACTTAATCAAATAGTTTTCTAACCAATGTAGCATCCTTCAACGTTTCACCCAGGTTGCTGTATTTGGTTAATAGCCCGCTTAATTTTCCAGCAAAATCATCAATTGTTTTGTTCTCTGTCATTCTCAGAGCTTCAAAATTACTCTTCAATGTTTGTAATCAAGCTTTCTGGACATGTTCTGTACCTAGATTACGCATCTTCAATGCATCCCAGACATCTTTTGTCGATTTCTTCTACGCAACCTGCATAAGAACATCTTCTAGGATCAATTGAAAAATAAAAGCTCGAGCCGCTTTGCTTCTCTTGATGTATCATCAAATTCTCCATTCTCAACGACATCCCAGATTCATTGGGCGTCCATAATCACTTCCATTTTGATCGCCCACGTCGTGTAGTTCATCGTTGTCAATCTCAGACATTAGAACGAAACAATTCTAGTTTCTTTTATTGATTGAGATGTGTTGATCGCAATAGATTCGTGTTTTACTTTAGCATAAAGCAACGATGCTCTGATACCAATTGTTATCTGCCTGTGATCGGAAGGCCTTCGCCGGAGTTGCTCGTCAGAAAATTTTGAGAAAATATGGGCAAACAGAGTGTTTTCTAGCTCTCTTAAAACAAACTAATTTTTACCACAAATGTAAAATCTAATCCTTGCATTACATATTTAACAATATTTATAAAGATTTTAAACACAATCGTGCATACCCACGATCTTACACAAGCAGAAAATTCAAAAACTAAAGCAATTAACTTCCTACGTGAAACCAGAACGTGACTTCCATCTCCAGAATGTGACTTTCATTTCCAGAATTCTTGTCAACTTCCTTCAGCAGTTCATTCCACTATCCTCAGCATGATTGAAAACTGAACTACACGTCTTCACGACCAACGTATAATTTGAAAGCAAATTACTGAATTTAACCCTTCTCTAATATCAAATACATTTTTTTTACTTATTTTAATTTTATTATAATTTAATAATTAATTATTAATTTAGTTTTACTAGTAACCATAAACGTTTATAATGCTTTTTTATTAAAAATTTCAAACTTTTTGTTTTTTCATAGAACAACTTCACATTAATTTTTTTAACGCAGTTTTACACTCACAAGAAGCTCTCATTAGTTTACAATTATTTAAGATCAAATATTTGAATCAAATTTAATTTCATGCTTAAAAATCAAGTTAAATTTAAAAATTTAATTGAAAAATAAACTTATATTTATTGAAAGATGCAGCTTGCCAACGATATAAGGAGATTAAGATTGAGAAATGATAACGAATGATAAAATATGATAAATTATCATTAATTGAAGGCATGCGTCAAATACAGATAATATGATAGAAGATTTATTGTGACAATAATATTAATGTTTTGGAATGTTAATAGGTTATATATAATTTGTGTTGTGAAATATATTTTAATTATTTATTTATTGTAAGAGAAAATGATGTCGTCATCTTGCGGAGAACTCGGATGACTCGGTCGGACGAAGCCCGACGGTAAAGCCATTGATAAACCTTGAGAAGCTCTCTGCTTCTTCAGTCTTCACGTCTTTTCTCTCGCAAATATGGTCGTCTCCTGCGCGCTCTCCATCTCCTCCACTTCACCCCTTTTCTCTCAACGACTTAACTTCTCTGTAAGCTTCTCTCTCTCTCTCTCTCGCTCTGCGATAATACAGAGCAGTTCTTTTGAATTAATGGTTATTACTGCAGAAACTTGTGGGGAGGCAAAACGTTCATGGGTATTTGGAAAGCCAAAGATTCGTGCGAAATTTTGAGGTGAAAGCAGGTCCAAAGAGAATATCATTTGGTAGAGAATGCAGAAAGAATTTAATTGCTGGGATTGATAAGCTAGCCGATGCTGTTTGTGTCACTTTGGGACCTAGAGGTGTGTGCGTGTGACTCTTCTCTCCTTTTCTTACTCTTCGCATGCTCGTTGTTGTTTCATTTGAGTATATGAATGAAGCAACTCGCAAAATCCAAAATTAGAGTCGTGGTTGAGTGTAAACTTGTAAATGATTTTTGTGCCTCACTTTTTATTTTTGTTGCAGTTGGAATCTAGCTGTAGATTATGATCTATCGTCCATTCATTCTTTGTTCTGGTAGGCTAGAGCATGAGGCTTTTGGTTTACCCTTTGTTATTTTAGTCTTTTAGACCTCATTTCCATTCAATCCATTGGAAAGTTTCCTAGGTCTGCGTTTTTGTAAGCTTTTTCCGAAAATGACGAAACATAAACTGTTATATATTGGGTCGTTTTTTTTATGTTTTTAAGGCTTCTAGGAATGCAATCAATTGGATACTACCATGTGCAGGATGAAAAGAGTACTTAAATGTTTATTACAGTCAATTCAAAAACTCATAAACACGTAAACTAATTTTTTTTTTGAGTTTGATTCGTTTTAGGTGAAACCTTGCAGGGCGTAATGTTATTCTCTCTGATTCTAAAACGATTAAAGTTGTCAACGATGGTGTTACAATTGCCAAATCTATCGAGCTACCTGATGCCGTGGAAAATGCAGGAGCAATTCTAATCCGAGAGGTCATACACGGTGGCTAAAACAAATTTTCCACTTTTTAGCTAATATAGTTTCATAATGGCACATTGGATAGGAATTTGAATGTGATTCTCTTGCTTTAGGTTGCGATTAAAATGAATAATTTGGCCGGTGATGGAACTTCCACTGCTATAATTTTGGCTAGGGCAATGATCAAAGCAGGCTCATTGGCTGTTTCCTCTGGAGCTAATCCAATTTCATTGAGGAAAGGAATGGATAACACGGTCAAAGAATTGGTAAAGATTTTAAAGAAGCAAAGTTTTCCAGTGAAGGGAAAGGATGATATTAGAGGTTCTTTTTCGATTTCAAATTTATGTTGGCAATTGATTGTGAGAGAGATTCTCAAGTTCCATAAACTTTATGCAGCTGTAGCCACAATTTCTTCAGGAAATGATGAATTAGTTGGGAGCTTAATTGCTGACACGATTGAGAAGATTGGTCCAGATGGAGTAATCTCCATTGAGTCATCCAAATCTTCTGAGACCTCTGTTATTATTGAAGAGGGAATTAAGGTAAGAACATCTCTATGCGTTTTTAGAATCTTATTATAGCATTTGTGTTATGCGGAGCCGGGTTAAATACAAAGCTCGAAGATAATCTTGATTCTGTTTAATGGATCTTTTGCTGGTTTTTTGTTTTTATTTTTTCACCTGCATTGCTATTTTTTGTGGAAAAAAGCTAAATTATTGATATTTGGAATAACATTTATTCATTATTGCTAAATGAACTCTATAATTATAGTCTTTTTATCATTATAACTATATAGTTATAAATTGATTTTTGTTTGTTTTGTTTTTATTTTTTCACTTGTATTGCTATTTTCTTTGCAGATTATCGATATTTGGAATAACATTTATTCATAATTGCTAAATGAGCTCTATAATTGTAGTATTTTTATCATTATAAATTGTTATATATATAAAATAATATCTTTCTTCTGTGCAGTTTGACAAGGGTTACATGTCATCTCAGTTTATCACAAACCAAGAAAAGTCTATGGTGGAGTTTGAGAAAGCCAGAGTCCTAGTAACTGATCAAAAGATTTCAAATGTGAAAGAAATTATTCCTGTTCTGGAAAAGACTACCCAACTCAGTGTTCCATTGCTAATCATTGCAGAGGATATCTCGAGGCAAGTACTTGAAACTCTTGTACTGAACAAAGAACAAGGTTTGCTCAATGTTGCTGTCGTGAAATGTCCTGGATTTGGGGAAGGAAAGAAGGGTATCTTGCAAGATATTGCCCTGATGACAGGTGAAAACATTATGTTGGAGTAATCTCAGTTTTAGAATGTTTATGTGAAGTTATGGAATTCAATAACTACTTAAAATCATTGTGGAAATTAAAAGATCACTTATTATGATAAAAAGTTCTTTTTTTTGCAAAATTAACATAATTAAGTTATTTTTTGGAAATCTAATTAATTTTTTTTAATTTGGGTGAGTCTATGATAATCTTTTTATTGTAGTTTGTTATTGTAAACGCTGATGTCAAACAACAATTAGTATAATGATTATAATAAATAATTATTTATATTAAATACATTAATTATATTTTAATTGAACTAATTAATGTTTGATACCTCAGCGTGTACAAATAAAAAAGTATAATGAGATAATCCCAATATTACTATTTAATTTAATCATCAGTTGTTCTTTATAAATTATCAGTAGGAAGACTTCTATCTAACATATAAACATTTCATGTGTTTGTCACTATTAAGGTTTTAGGCGAACACGCGATGCAGCGGAAAATTTGTTTTATTATTATTTTTCTATTTCAACCAAAAAATCCAAATAGATTGCCTGTCATGGATGCTGAAAAGCTTCATTTTGTTTTAGTGTGGAATATCTGACTTGCTGATTTGAATAATGGAGAATTTTACTAATGGGACATAGAAGTTACGATTTCATTTTGATGAAATTATTACACATGCATTATCTCCGCATTCTAGTTGACTTGTTACAACATCCTTAGGTGCTGATTTTATTTGTGGAGAACTGGGTTTGACCCTTGAAGATGCAACTTCAGATCAGCTTGGTATTGCCCAGAAAATAATTATATCAAGTAATTCAACGACAATATTCTCTGATCCATCGACAAAAGCTGAAATTCAAGCTAGGATTTCACAAATCAAGAAAGATCTTGTTGAGTCCGATAATGCAAACATTTCAAGAAAGCTTTCGGAAAGGATTGCAAAGCTCTCCGGCGGATATGCGGTGATTAAGGTTTGCTAATTTACATGATTACCTTCGATGTTGGATTTCATTACCAATTTGACCGAGATTAGGTTGGAGCGCACACTGAGATGGATCTCGAGGATCGGAAGCTCAGAATCGAGGATGCAAAGAATGCAACAATGGCTGCCATGGAAGAAGGGATTGTTCCAGGTGGAGGAGCTTCTTATGTTCATCTCACTGCAATAATTCCTACCATAAAGAATTCTATGCAGAATCAAGATGAGAAACTTGGTGCTGATATTGTAGCTGAGGTTTGCTAATCTATATTTTTCTATCATTTCTTAATTTTCAGATTGAACATCTTCATCATGATTTTGATCTCATTGTTCTTGTTGTTTGATCAATGTTTTTTTTCCTACAGGCACTGCTTGAGCCTGCAAAATCTATTGCATATAATGCTGGAGAGGATGGATTGGTGGTGGTCGAGAAGATGGCAACTTCTGATTGGCGGAGAGGATTCAATGCGATGACAGGAAAGTACGAAGATCTTCTAGAAGGTGGAGTTGTAGATCCTTGTCGGGTTTCGAGATCCGCCCTTCAAATTGCAGCCTCTGTTGCTGGGATTGTTTTGACGACTGAAGCTGTCATGGTGGAGAAAACTAAGAAACCAAAGCAGCGAATTCCACATGTACCTGGGATAAGTCCATGAGATTTTGGAGAATCCACACCTAGAGTTTTAAAAACAAGTAAAGCAAACTCTAGTTTTTCGATGTTTTTATTTCCATTTTTTAATTTAATTTCATTTTTTTTTAATTTAATCAGGGTCATTGGATATCTCAAAGTGCAAGGCCAATATCTTCAAGAGTGGGGGAAGATGCGAAATCTCGACGATGAAGACAGGGAATCGGTAACACTCCAGAACTATTTTGCATGACAAGATTGGAAGCGCTATCAATGTGAGCAATCGAAAGTTCAAATGCTCGGAAGATTTGCGCTTTTTGCTCGTGAAATCATGTTCTTTTCTTGATCGAGTTGCTCTAATTTCTCGTTTCATCATTTTTTAGCATTGAAATGCCTCTCGAAGCGTGATCTTTGGCATGATAAAATTTATAAAACTTTCTTCTAACAGAACAACAGTGGATTAGAAGATTCTAGTTTCTAAAATTTCTGATTCATAAATGTTTTTAAAGATGCTTTGTGATTATCATAAGATTAAGATGGTTAAGTTGATAAGAGAGCAAACGAGTGAGTCCGAGTTAAACGAGTGAGTCAGCGAGCCCGAGTGAGTGATTTGAGATTCTCGTTTCGAGGATCTATCTCAGCTTTCTTCTGTTACAGATGTCTTCTGAGTTCTGATGGGGTTGAAGAGAGCAACTGAGTTGAGCGAGTTGACCATTTACTCGTCATTGATCAGAATTCGAAGATGGAAGAATGAAAAATGGCAGATTCTTGGCTCTTCCGCCATCTTTTTTCTCTTCACTTCAACAACTCCATGCCGGACTACATCTCCAGCACTACAGTTCCCCTTTCGAAAAAATTATTAATGTGCCTAAATATTTATTATTATATTAATTATAAATTTTCAACAGTGACGTAAATTTTATTCGAGAAGATGAAGATAAACATGGATCTAAAGTTCTTGAATGATCGCTTGGCGAAGACGGTCAAATTCGGGTCGGGTCTGATTTCGTTTGATTCTTTGTTAGAAAAATGATGACAAAAGCACTTGCCGTTTAAGGTTAATGAGAAACTAGACTGGATTAAAGAGGAGAGCCCATCTTTGACATCGAGTACCAAAATGGCGGTTTCCACGTGCAGTGCTCTGCGATTTTCCAACGTACCCAGATTAATTTCCCCACTTAATCAACTGAGCCTTACACTGCTCCCTACGATCAGGAGAGAATTTCAACATGGGTATGGAAGAATCAGACTGTTGTGCTCCAAATCGGCGAAAACTGAGGCCGTTTTGTCTGAAGTGGCCGATCGAAGACGATATCCGAAAGTGGGTGCTCAATCAACTGGACCCATTCCACTCACTCAGCTCATACGAGTCGTCGAGGATGCCGCCAATACTGGTGCAAAGGTGAAATGATGATGTTTCTAGTACTCATATTGGATTGTTCGTTTATCGAGTAATGCTAATGATCACGATATCAATCGGAACCATGTAATTGTTCGAAATCAGCTATCTAAACCTAGTCAGACTTGGGAGATTAAACAAAAAATTGTCATGGACTAATTGGCGGACTTGAGGAATAGTCAAGCTATACCCAAAAGAAAAATTATGTCATCAAAACGCATTTCAACTAATTGTTGTTCCTTTGGATTTTCCGGCGATACAAACTTATTTAGGAAATTGTCTTTCTCAAGCCAAAGGCAAGCTTTACTTAAGGGTGTTGTTATAATTGTTGCTCAATGGACAACCATTTTGCATACCTCTTGGGACAGGCATTGGCCTTTGTCCTTGTTGCAGATGATGAGACTTGGACTGGTTAAACTAATCACTTTATATGATTATTTGCTCTATACGTTCAAGATTATGCCATTATTATATCTCAATATAGCAGTGATTTCCAGGTTGTGATGGATGCGGTTACAAAGCCAAGGAACATAACATATAAAGGATTAACCGACTTGGTGACTGAGTAAGGATTTTTCTAAAACTCTCAAAGTCATGATACATATGATTCTTTTTATTATATATCTGGCTTTCGACTCTTTCGACTCGTTTAGTTGCTTTCTCAGTCTATCCATTGATTTTTTTCTTTAAAAACTTTTATGTTATAACAATGGCAGTACTGACAAAATGAGTGAGCTGGCTATTTTGGAAGTTGTCAAAAAGAATTTCGGAGATCACCTAATTTTGGGAGAGGAGGGCGGAATTATAGGAGATTCTTCTTCTGACTATCTTTGGTGCATTGATCCTCTAGGTTTGTTCCCTGAGGTCTTCATAATTAATTTTTCAGTGTAAGAAATGCAGCATAATTCAGGTTAGGAACTTGTTACAATGGATTTGATTCCGACACTCGTTTCAAACTAAAATGAAATAGGGGGTTTTCCTGGAAATGACATGTTATGATATGTGTCCTTCAGATCTCTAGTTTGAAAATCATGGAGGGAGGCTAATTATAACACTGAGAGTAGGATACAAACTACAAAGAATAGATTAATAAATTTAAGAAATTGATTCTTACTTTGTGATAATATTCTGGCAACAATCATTGATTGAACCTTTTTTTTTACAGATCTTCAGTTTCTTGATTGTCTTATTGCCTCTAAAAGAGTGAAATGTGGCTGATCAAAGTGTTGTTTACTTCACACTAAAACTTTATTCCTAAAAGAAAATACTCATTTTTATTTTCTATTTTTTTGTTTCTAAATAGTGCAATTCTTGCCGGGCTTAGCTTAATATTTGTTGTGGATTGTTTTTGTTGAGCCTCGTGTATAGGGCCCGCATGTGATAAATGATATGTTCATTTTTCAACTACAAACTATCTAACAGTGGCATCAATGCAGATGGAACAACAAATTTTGCACACGGCTACCCATCTTTTGCAGTTTCTGTTGGAGTTTTGTTTCGTGGAAATCCAGTTGCTGCAGCCGTGGTAATATTATAAGATTTCGTATGGTGTAAATATGTTATGGCTATAATTTGATCATTAATTTGTCTATGCGATGGATAGGCAGTTGGAGAATCAGAAACTGTGATTTATGCATGAAAATTGTAACTTTTGTGATTAATTAAAATTTCTACGTTGAATGTAGAGATTTAAATAATAAAACGAAAGTTAAAAACTAGGAAAATGTTTGGACTAACAGCATATAATAGGATTTAAACTAGGAGATAGTAGCTATTTCTAAATGTACCTTATCCTGTAAAATAAATTATAACAATGCTAATAAAATTGAAGAAACCTACAAAAATTGAATACAGCAAGCCCAAAAGGCAATCTTCTTTTTTTGTAGATCTATGGCCTTGAAGGTTTGTTGTACTCTTGCTCTTGTGCCGTGAAAGTATCTCGCGCTTTATTACCAATAACTAGAATTATATATCTATTTGTTTTATGGTATTAAAAAAATACAAAAATCAATGTTGAATTTCTTAATTTCTTACTATATTTGAGGCATAGCATGAAACATAGTACCACTACTCAGAGCTCGAAGTAATTGGAACACTGGCTATCCTATTTGAAATTATGTATTCCTATGAAAGAACAAAGTCGCATCTTTTCACTGGTTGTGTTCAATTTTTATATTTTCATCTGATTAAGGTTTTAGTTGTTAAGGTTTGATGTTTTTGTTAGCTCCTTATGCTAACTCCATCTTCATCCGATTCACCAAAACTGCGAGCTATATAATAGGCTTGCAATGAACGAATAAAATTAACTGGTCATAGTCATTTTCTGTGAAATGCAATTGTATTTTCTTTACTGACATGGCTCTATTTGATAATCATTTACATTTAGGTGGAATTCGTTGGGGGTCCTATGTGTTGGAATACTAGGATATTGTCTGCTACAGCCGGTGACATCTAAGTTCTAATCCATTATATACTTTTTCATTGAAAAATCACATCTTGTGTTTAACCAATGGTATGAATTTATCTATTATTGTCATGACAGGGGGAGGTGCGTTTTGTAATGGCCAGAAAATTCAAGTTAGTCAAACTAATGAGGTTGGTGATTTTTTTTTTTTGCATTATAGCCTGATTTTGATTTGGTCTTGGCTGACTTGGACACAGTAATCCTCTCTTGGATTTTTCATCACCCCTATAATTTTTCTGCCATTCTGATTTCTATGATACTCTTGAAACTATGGAAACAACATGCTGTTATTCACATTGTTATATATATACCTAAATTAATTTTAGGGTTAATTCAGTTTAAACCCTTAACTATGAGTACCTTAACAAAAAAATTCAAAATTTCTTCATAACAAATAAATTCTGGCAGGTTTCTGGTCCTTAGAAAAAAAACTAAGGGACTCATGTCATATATTGGCGGGTCCACTATCAAAATTACGGCAATGTGGGGAGCCACTTTTCAAAAGCAAGTTCCAGTTTCACTCAACATATTTACATTAGAGTGTATATAAAAATGAATATAAATAAAATAGTTATCTTTTACGGACAATATCGAATATTTGGTATAGTTAATAATTTTTCATGCCTTTGATAATCAACAAAGACAAAAAATTAAACAAAACTCACATGTAACAATTAAAAAAATGGCTTACATATCATGGGGATCTACCATGATTTATTTTGTTAAAAAAATTGTTTTGTTTTGTCATGACATTCATAGTTTGGGATTTAAATTGGATTTCACTTTGGTTGGAACTATCATTGTGGTTACTTCTACTTAATGTTAGAGTTGTTTGGAACTATCATTTCGCTTACTTGCCCTTGTTTTAGGTGGAGCAATCACTCTTGGTGACTGGATTTGGGTACGAACACGATAATGCATGGGCTACAAACTTGGATCTTTTTAAACACTTCACTGACGTCAGCAGGGTAACCATTAATTTCGCATAATTATTAAATTATTGCTATTATAAAAAATGTGGCATTCTGTGATATTTCTCTCATATCACTTCCTTCCGCTAAACCAATCTACCTTAAATAGACAGATATATATTTACATAAATTTCTGATTTCTTTATCTTTTTTTTTTTATAAGACTTGAATTACATTGAAAGAACGAGCATATACTAGAAGACATGAGAAGAACCCTCTTAAAAAAAAAACAAAGTAGAGAGAAACGCTTATTATGTTAAATATAATGTTTCAAATTCATGCAAAAAAGTGCCTGAAAATTTGGTGCATATTGATTCATAATCCACTAATTTAATGATGTTTCTGTATAGGGTGTGAGAAGGCTTGGTGCAGCTTCTGTAGATATGTGTCATGTGGCTTTAGGAATTGTGGAAGCATATTGGGAATATCGTCTTAAGCCGTGGGATATGGCTGCGGGCGCTCTGGTAATAATTAAACCTCGCTCCAAATTACACCTCTTGATGTGTCATTTTTCAATTGGAACTTATAGCAAATGAGATAAAGTATGATTAGTTAAATAAAATATTAATTATCTTGATTATTATTTGCAAATAGAAAATAAACATAACATGATTTTAGACCGATGACAAATATATGCGAGATACAATTCATAATTGGAGTCGCCTTTGATTTCATAAATTCGAGACAAGTATATGTTCTAAACTTTGTCTCAACAATGTGTTTTCTCGACTACATGTAGATAGTTGAAGAAGCTGGTGGGACTGTTACTTGCATGGATGGTGGCAAATTTTGTGTCTTTGACAGATCTGTCTTGGTCTCCAATGGTGTAATACACGAAAAGGTTCGACTTTTTTCTGCTAGATGTCGATGTATAGATATCAATTATTGCCGTTTAGGTACGTTTTTGCTGATTAAATGGAGCCAAAATAGTTTTTTATTTGAGAGGCTTGTTTTTGGCCTGGGTCTTTGGGTTTCTTGCCTTTTTTCAGTTGTTTTCGAAGCAATTATATGGCTTGTTTTTTCGAGTATTTTACGGATTTTTGTTTTATTTTTTGGATCGACGAGGAGATTTAAAGGCTAAACTGGGGTTATATTGCTTCACAGCTTTTAGAGAAAATTGGAGCAGCTACAGAGAAGCTGAAGAGCGATGGAATGGATTTGTCTTTATGGTTTAAGCCGCAAGATTACTCCACTGATTTTTGAGCTGTAAAAGTTTTGTTCATTTGACAAATATTTCAATTTTTTATCATTATTTTCTAATTTTTGCACGTTGAATTTGGTAAAAAATACAATATTATTTTAACTCATTTTTCTTATTTTGAATTTTTAAATGTTATTCTGTGATTTTTCTTTAATTTTTGGTGCAAAGTGGTTAAATTCGAATTTAGAATTTGATAAATGAAATTAAAAATTATGGAAATTATCTTCTATTTTAAGAAAAATAATATTAACAACATAAATATTAATTTAGTTTTAAAATTATAAAAATAACTGTACTTTGAACATGTATATAAGCGATGAACTGAACTTAAAAAATATTTTGCAAATGCCTGGTCATTACGATTTTTCTTTAATTATTTCGTCGATTTCGTTAAAATACATGTCAGTGTTTCTTGATTACTGTTTATCGTTTCAATAATTTCTCATATCTATTTTCTACTAATGGATTTCTATTTTCATGATCAAGATTGGCATCTAAATAAGAATTATTAGTAAATAATTAGGGGAAAATCTATAAATTGAAAATTTGGAGATTCTGACACGGAATCCAGTGTGGAATCGGCTGATTTTCTTCACAAGGATTCAGATGTTTCCATGAAGGTCAGCTGTGGCTCCTGAATTGTTAGATTCTAAATGTGTTTCATAATCTGGACTTGTGACGAATCGACTAGCCGAATGAAATGAACGAATTGTAAGTTTTTTGGTATTATCAATTGTTTATCTTTCTTTTTGGCGGGGGTGATTTCTTGATCGAAGTTAGTTTCTTCGTCGATTTCGAACTGCAGCAGTTTTTGGGTTGAAAAGGGAGTAATTGTTCCGAAAACTTGTCATGCGAGTGTTTTTTTGCTGAGTGGTCAAAAGTAGCCATGAAAACGAAGTTCGATTGCGACATATTTGGATTCTGGTTGAGGTTGAGGTTGAGATTTTCTGGACACTGTCTATATCTGTAGACAAAGCCTAATGTCTTTTTGTAGTTGAAGCTCAGAATATGAACAAGAAAGGGTTGGCCATTTTGATGCGAACTAGAATGCGGGCCAATCGTGATTTTGATAAGCTCGCTGTTTCCTCTATCACTGTGAGTATGTGTACCATTTTCAATTTTGTTCAGGTGGTATGATGTTATGCCTCCTTTAACAAGATCAATATGTTGAAATCCTTTTTCCTTTTCAAATTTATCTAGATTTATTCTGTTTTTTAATACGTTTAGCTGTGGGTTTGCTGAGTTGAAGGCGCCGATAATTTTTCAAGAGATGTATAAATAATAGCGTTTTCTGTTTGTTTTGATTATCAAACTTAATGCATTGTAGATAGTATTAAAGTGGTTTTTATGGTGCAATTCTGATTTGGGTTATTTTCAAGTTCATAGATTTGTAGTGGAATCAATATTTTCTTTGGGAAGAATTTACGCAGTCTTCTGGTAGACCGATAGAAAACTACTATCTTTTCTGTTTTTTTTCATTGTTGAAATTCAGTAGGAATGATTTTGAAACATTTGAATTCGAAGGGAATGTTATGACGTGATTCTGGTTTGAAGTATACAATTATTTGAATCTGAATCAAGAAATTTAAACAATCGTGGCAGACTCCATTGCTATCTATTTCTCAAGGAAGTCCTTCTAGCAGACGTGTTATGAAATATGTTCCAGAGGAAGGGGACAAGAATCCAGAAAATTTGGGAAATATAGAAAGGTTCTTAAGTCTTTTTCAATCAAATAGTTATACATAAATTCTGTCTCTTCTTTTTTTTTTTTGCGGATAAATATTTCATTCTTGTTTTTAAGGAAAGAGAAACATGGTGAATATTACTTTTTATTTGTAATCTTGTATTGTAGGGATTTTGAGGTTGTGTATCAGTCTATGCAATCAGCCATTTTGACGAGTAAAGTTGATGTCTTAGATCCTGTGCTTACTGATTTTTCTGAGGTGAGTTTATTAGTTTAAACTAACTTTCGAACACCCATGAAGTTTTCTATTTTCAAAGTTAGTATTGATACACTGTTCTCCTAAGTTAGGGTTATTTCAAGCTCTCTCCTCAAAATCGATGGAGATTAATCCTTGCATTGGCAAAGGAGCATGACCTAAATAGAACAAAAGTTCAAGAATTAATAAAGCAATATCTTGGGCTTGAGCTTCCTACTGGTAAGGTTAGCGTCTTTGGGGATGCATGTGTTAAAAGCGATAAAGATGTATTACAATTTTTTTTTGGTTTCAGGGGATAATTCTCAGTTGACTGGTCAACTTGAATATGAAAGTCCCCACTCAGCTTACTATCGTATTGAGCGAAACTTGAGACATGCTCTAAAGCCAGTCTACGAAGTACTCTTTGAGCGACTTAACATGCACTCTGGTGGGCTAAGATTCTTGTCCATTCTTCGAGCTGATATTCTCTCCATTCTCGAGTAAGAGTATTTATTTTAAAGCAGAATTTGTATTCAGATTGTAAACTGTACAAAAAAGGACAAAAGTTATTGCTATGAAAAAAAGTAAGAAAATTAACTTAAATATCCTTATTTCACCCGGTTGTACAAGGAAGTAATAGGTATCCATGGTAGAAATGTATGTAATTAGGAGCATAAGGTATATTTCCAAGTCTTAGAAAAATTATAGATCTCGAGAAGTGGTAATGTCTTTCAAATTGTAGAGTATTAAAAAAGAATAAACTAATTCCTAGAAGTGAATGCTCTTTTTGATACAAGGAAATTAATATGATCTCACAAAATGTTATCCTAGGAGTGTGCATAGAATAAATTTCGAGTCTTTCAAGGTCAGGTATCATGATTGTGTAGTTAATAGGTTAACCGGACACATTTGAAATTTTTTTGGGAATGAAATTTCCAAAATTTCAAGGAACCATCCTTTGTTGCATGAGAAGATCTCCAACCAGCTGTTGTGGCATTGTCCTTCACATATCATTTCTTATACTTATGTATAGTTTCGATATTATCTTGTGAAGCCATACCCAGATAAGGAGGCTTTTATTCATAGAGAAAGAAGAGAAATAAGAGACTTAAGATAGTGTGGAAAACTTTATTACCAACTATGTCTTTTTCTTCATGTACTGTTGTGCTACAATGATTTAAATTTTTATTTTACCTTCATTGTATTTTGTCCTAAAGTACCACCACTTTATACTCTAGTATTATTTTTAAAAGCGGATAACTGTACTATTCAGGGAGGAAAATATTGCATCTTTAAGAGCATTAGATTTTAACTTGAAGGAGAAACTTACTACTTGGCTCAGTCCTGCTGCATTAGAACTTCATCGAATAACCTGGAATGATTCTGCTTCATTGCTGGAAAAAATTGTAGCTTACGAGGTGCATTTTCTCCCTGGTTGTGGATTGGCATTACATAAGTTGTTGAATGGTAAAGTTTAACCTGTATTAGAAAGTAATTTTTTTTTTGCAGGCTGTGCATCCCATCAGTAATCTTATTGATCTTAAGAGAAGGCTTGGAGTTGGTCGTCGATGTTTTGGATACCTACATCCATCAATTCCAGGTAACTATTAGCTTTTGTCTATCTCTCATAAGAAAAGAAGTAATTTTTTTTCCAATTCCACGTAAAAATGTAATTTTTGTTTCATAAGAAAAAATTTATCATGGGTCATTTCTTTGATATTTCTGAGTATTCCCTCTCTCTATCTCTCATCGAGAAGAGGTAATTTAAGTTGTATACTTATAATAAATTCAAGATAATCGTCTTACATTGTGTGGACTCTTTTATTGTTTTGGTAGACGACCTTTTTCTTGTATAGTAAATTTACTCCTAGGATATGCCTCTTGTACTTGCTATTATTTTTATTTTGATATAATATTAAAAAAAATATTGTTTGCGACGTCCCTTTCTACATTTCAAGTCGCTGATAGTAGGGGTGGGCAACGGATCGGATTGATGCCGATCTAACCCGATCCGAAGGTTGTCGGATGGGAGTTTGTGATCCGATCGGATCGGGTCCAAAACGTCATCCGAATCCGATCCGAACCCATTTCAAATTATCGGATCGGATCGGATCGGATTAGTCAATCAAATCCTGAGCTGAGCGTCAAATTTCCGAGGCTGAGGTAGAGACAGAGAGTATTTTCCAAAGAAAGAAGGATCCAAATCTGATTACTAAAAGTCTAAAAATATCCAAATCCGATAACTAAAAACTAAAAAGTAAAAACAATCTTAATTTATCAATAATCCAAAGATTTCAAACAATCATAATCCAACACAATAAATCAATAATAATCTCAAACTATCATAATCCAAATTCCAAAACAATCCCAATTCCAGAATACAGAATACGAAAACAACTAATACTCTCAGTTCTCAACGCTAAAGTTTCAACATAAAGTAAAACATACAAACCTATCACAATTCGCTGACTAGAGGTCAATAATCGGATTCGGCTCAACGTCTCCTCCGGTTGCATTCTCCATAATTTCTACAAAAAAAACATAAAACACATTTGTTAATATAACATTAATAAATAGTAATGTTACCATTTAACGTGTATTGGAAAACTTGAAATATACTTTCGTCAATCGTTTTGTAATCTTCTAATACCTCCGAAAAAAATGAAGTTTCAGAGTTATAACGGATCCAACTCTGAGTGCATATAAGGGCATCTACTGTTTTCGGTAACAGAGAAGTGCAAAATGAGTCAATAACACGACCACCACAGCTAAAAGCTGACTCAGACGGCACTGTAGAAACCGGAACGATCAACACATCTTTGGCGATCTTACTCAAAATCGGAAATTTATAAGAATTCAATTTCCACCATAGTAAATTTCCACGATCAACACATCTAATATTGCATTCGTCGAATCATATAAAATTTCCAAGAATTTGCTAAATTGACGAATATTCACCCAATCTTTGTCTGTGAGAAGCCCATCTTCTCCCATATATGCCAAGAACTGAGTGTCGGATTCTGCTAGTTTGTCGAATGCAGCTGCATACTTCTCAGCTCTTTCCAACATAAGGTATGTCGAGTTCCATCGAGTAGGCACATCAGATGTCACATTGCCCTTAAATGTGATTTTCATCATGTCAATGCAACTTTTGAACTTCAGTAAACGTGCTGGTGAGGACTTCACGTACTTCACCGCCCTCCGTACTCGACTAATAGAAGCTTGATGCTCTTTAAGCCCATCATTCACAATTAAATTGGTGATATAAGCAAAGCATCGCATGTGAATGAAATCTCCATCCAAAACCAATCCATTCCAATGTCGCAAACTCTTAACCATATGTGCAATGGCCACATCATTAGAGGAGGCGTTGTCTACCGTAATTGTGAACACTTTCTCAATCCTCCAATCACTCAAACAATGCTCAATTAATCTTCCAATGGTTTCTCCTCTGTGGTCATTAATCTGTCGAAAATTTAAAATTTTCTTCTGCAATTTCCAATCTCCGTCTATAAAGTGGCCTGTCAAAACCAAATAGTTTATATTCTGCGCCGACGTCCAAGTATCCGTAGTCAGACAAACTCTCTGATTACTTTTACTAAAATATTCTTTCAACTGAATTCTTTTCCTCTTATAAATTGCCATGATATCGCTTGACACTGACCTGCGTGAAGGTAAAACCAACTCGGGTCGAAGATATGCGCACCACTTTTTGAATCCATCCTTTTCTACCATTCTCATCGGTAGTTCATCAGTTATGATCATGCTGACAAGTACTTCACGCGCTTCTGCCTGTGTGAAAGACGACACAGAAGACGAGCTTGCTTCCCCTTTCAGCGTAGTAAAAGGCAACTTCTTTTGTAATTGATCGGTGGCCAATAAATACTTGTTGCAACTCTTCAAATGCTTTGTCATATTCGAACTTCCCGCCTTCTTTGTATGACAAGCATATTTTTTGCCACAATGGTTGCAGCTAGCTCTTGGATCCTCTGAATCACATCCTTCAACTAACGTAAAATGATCCCAACATGCAGCCCTCAATGCTCTTTTTCTTGGATTAGGGCCAAGCTCAATAGGATTCGTAGTTGTCGTTGTTATTCGTCGTCGGTTGTTCGTCGTCGCGAATGAGGGGATGGGATTGCGCTGCGCAAACACGATTGAAACTTGAAATCTTGAAACCTCAATTCAAAAAATTGGGGATATTTAATCGGATTAGGAGAATCCGAAGCCAATCCGATCCGATAAGGATCCGAACGTCGGATCAAATTACCTATTATTCTACCGAATACCGGATCCGATCCGACCGAATCCGATCGGATTGGATCGGATCGTCGGATTGGATCAGATCCGCCCACCCCTAGCTGATAGTAAACGTGTCCTTGGAGTTTACATGTATACCTTATATTCAAAGTAGCAATTTTTAAGTTTCATTAAAATGTCTTTATTTGATTATTGATGTCCAATGTCTCCAGACTTTGAAGATTTGTCCATTATGTGTGTTCCATATCTTTCTAGAACTTTTGCTTTTTAGTATATAATAATTTACTTCGGTAACCCAACTCATTCATATTGCAGAAATTTGTTTTGAATAGGATGGTAATCAAGAGTGATTTCTCGAAAAATTCACAGAATGCTTTTTCTAACTTCATTAAAAATAAATTGAAATTGGACTACATAGGAAGGAAATACCTTGCTGTGTCACCACCATGCGATTCACGTAGGCATGGAGGTATAAGAGGGAGAACAATTTTTTTTTACTTTTTTATTGTTAGGTCATTGTGATTGGTGGCTGTCTTTACTCTTTAGTTTGGGAGTGGGTTCTTATAATGAGTTATTATGTTGATTATATGGAAGGTTATTCAGATGGGTTGTTTGGGGGAGATGACTTGACACTGTGAAAAGTAGTGGAGTTTTGGAGCACAGACCTCTTGCATGGTCTGTCATTGTGTGTTATGGCACTGTGAATTTTCCGTCGTTGGTTGTTTTATCACGTATGTTTAGAAATGTGTAAGAATGTATTCAGTTATATATATTAATGTATAGGTATATTTTATATTCAGTAAATCTTCTGTCTTTTTAAATGTTTCTTGAGTTATTTGCTCAATTAATTTCATCACCCAGTAAAACAATCTGAGTTTGCTAATCTAATTGCACTGCATTAATTTCCTCAATTGAAGGATAACGATATTGAGTCCATAATTTTCTGCTTTTGGAACTCTTAAAAATTGTATTGACAGAAGGCTTCATGTTGGAAATGAAAACTTATAGATTTTTACTCAGGTGAACCTCTTATCTTCATAGAAGTTGCCCTTTTGAAGGATGTGGCCCGGGCAATACAGGTCCTTATATATTTGGTTTTTTTTTTATTATTTCTTAATGATGCCTTTTTTATCTGATTTTTTGTTTTATAGGAAGTTTTGTGGGATGACCCTCCAATACCTGAAAGCCAGGCAACATGTGCAATGTTTTACTCAATATCATCAACTCAGGTAATTTGTTAATTTTTTATTAAATCAGAATTAGAATTAAAGATTCCAGTTTATTAGAATTTTTTAATATTATCCTTTTGCAACAAAAAATTTTAAGTCTTCACGGATTAAGAAGTTTGATCCTCCTATATAGTATCTGCATTTTGATAATCATGAACCTAATTCCAAAGCAATTAGTTTGTCATCTATAGTCTATATAAGCAAACTGAAATGAACAATTCCAAAGATACTACTTTTATTCACAACACTTCCTTACAACTCAAGAACTTCGAGGGTCTCGGCCTCCCCTCCCCTGGGTCCACCAACTTCTTCCTACCCTCTCCCATTAACTTCATGGAGTTATAATATTGATAGAGCTTATCTGATGGAAATAAGGAATACAAAGAGCACAAGAAGAAAGAACTCTATATATAATAGAAGGATCAACACCAGAAACACAAAACAAAGAATTGAGAGCAATTGATGGAGGATCCACTCTCTTCCTTGATGAGCAATTAATAGAGGCCCATATCTCCCGCAAGGTTTACCCTAATTTCTTCATACAACCCCTAGCCCATAATCCACCTAATACAAAAAACAATAAGGAAATGAGAACTATATGGGCCTCGACTGAGTAGCGGGTTTCTTTCTAGCCTTCCAAAGCAAACCATCACTTGTGAGCTCGTATCAAATACCTCCTACAACTTCTCAACTCCTAACTAAATAGCCACCCAGATGAACTACCAATAACCGCTACATCTCAACCGGTCTTTTCTTATTTCTTTACCGGAGGGTTATCATAGACCTGTATATCTCATGGTAAATTTTCAACCTTATCAATAAATTAACCAATCAAAATTGC
Source organism: Begonia fuchsioides (assembly GCA_003255005.1). Taxonomy (NCBI): domain Eukaryota; kingdom Viridiplantae; phylum Streptophyta; class Magnoliopsida; order Cucurbitales; family Begoniaceae; genus Begonia; species Begonia fuchsioides. The sequence continues at coordinate 428,296 of QAOC01023396.1, read as the reverse complement.
TGGAAACAATATAGATCTGTTTGGATGTGGAAATACTTGTTTTCGGGTTTCATAATATTATCTGATGTGGCTCTTATGTATATCTTTCCATTTGTTTAATCATTTGCAGCCTGGATTAGCAGGAATTAAACTTGGAAAGTTTCTCATCAAAAGAGTAATAAATTTGGTGCAGAAGGAGATGCCTCATGTAACTGTAAGCGTTCTTAATGTTTTTTCTTTTAATATGACAAGCACCACACTATATCAAAAGGATTTAAATTTACTGCAAAAAAGAGGAAAATTTCCCAAGAAAGACATTTGGTATCACATTCTGGTAAAGGAAAAATAAGTAATCAGAAATTATTAAAACTTTGGAGCCAATGCATATTTTTACTCTTAGACTTCTGACATATGTCAGCTATGTTTTTTTTTACTCTTTTCATTTCTTATTAAAATTTTATTCCTACTATTCTTCTGAGAATTGAATAATCGCAAAGAGTAGACATGCTGAGACCAAAGCCCTGTATTGTCAAAATTGTGAACAACCATTAAAATTTCAACCCGTGTGTTTAGTAGGTGATATTAGAAATGCGTTCAATGTGTTTTAGTTGCATATTTTAAATATCTACGATTGTTAAGAAAAGCTGAAACAAAACTTTTCTGATACCATAGTTAAAAAGGATAAAATCATAGGCCAGCTATTGCTAAAATTTTTGGAGGTTGATAATATCACATGTTTGCGTAAAAGGATCAGTTTGAGGATCTCACTTGATATTTAATACTTGACTGGTTCTTGATCTTGTTTTTAATTTATCACACATTAAACAGTAAATCATTGTGCACATATTCTAAGAGCTTATTTCTTCTTCCATATTTTTTGGAACATGTCGAATTTGTGAACTTATGCCTCTTTCTCAAAAAAAAAATATATATATCGGGTGCATTCCTGATTATGTGCTACTCCATGTATGTCTTTCAGAAATTTGCAACTTTGAGCCCCATTCCAGGGTACATGCAGTGGCTTCTATCCAAGTTATCATCACAATCAAGTCTTTCTGAAGTAGAAGATGTTACAAATTCTTTTGGAAATGATTCTGCTTCCACTTTTTGGGAGAACATTTTAACAAAAGATGAGGAAAAAGCTCTGATGGAATCATCTGGGTATATATCATATTTAACTCTCTCCTGTTAAGATGCATAAAAGTTGGATTATGTTTGTTCTACGTTTCAAATTTTCTATTTGTTCACAATAAACAAAACCAAACAAATAACAGACATATATATACTAAAGCTCAATGTATTTAATTTTATTCTTTTTTAAATAAAAAAGAAACGTTGTAGAGTGGGGGGCAGGGGGGGACTCTTACTAAAAAAAGATAAAAGAGAAACACGTAAATGTATCTTTTTAGAATATACTTCAAAAATATTAGCCGGATAAAGATTTCATACAAATAGATCACTTGAACAGTTTACCATGCAATGTTCAATACCGAAAGTAAATCTAGCTGTAGGTATTGTTCTTTAGTTTTGCCAAGTTCATAATTTCAATTCTTCATTTCTTATCAGCAGCACTCAAACAAATTCCCTTTTGAGTGTTGCATCGGCACAATTGCTGTCATTTGAGCAACATTATCACCCAGAAGCTTTTATTTGAGTTGAATAATTAAATACTCATAGATGCAGTAAATTCTTCAGTCGAAAGATAATTACTGACATTCTTCACTTCACTTCAGCAAGTTTGTTACAGGAAAGACTGGTATGGAAGTGATGTTAAAGTTGCTAACTTCAACAAACTCTGAGTGGACCAGTTCAAATGAATTACTTTCAGTGTTAGAGCCTCCTTTGATGCGATTATGTGCCCGGTATATACATCTCTTCATATGCACTTCATAAGATGAGTGATTTTGGATTTACGAAAGATATTTGTTTTCTGTAACAGGTACCTTCTTCTTGAGAAAAAAAGAGGGAAAGCTCTAGATCCTGTGGCGAACTTCCACTTGCAAAACGGAGCTGTATGTGTTCTTTCTATTTTATTGTGAATATATTCGATTTGAAAAAAAAAACTTAAAAAGTATCTAGTTCCTTCTTTATTCCAGTTTCTTGCAATAAGTTGATTGGGAAATGATTGCGCTCTAAATTTACCCATAATTTTGTGAGCAAAACCCATCCTTTCATTTGGGAAGAGTACTTTCATTTGTGGATATATTTCTATCTTTGACAAGAATGATAGAACTTTTATTTGCTTCTCAAACTATCAACGTCACACAGATGATGGACAGAATAAATTGGATGGCAAATCGATCGGAAAAAGGCTTTTGTGAAAGTGGAAGTATCATGGTGAACTACGTATACAGGTAGTTTTCTTCTCCTTCTTTTCTTTTCTTCATGATTTTGTCCCATAACCTGAATTGTAACCTACAACATTGGATAGGAATTGATTCTCTCAAATTAAATGGGATCTTCTAAACTAATATGCTTTTAAGCATTACTTGAAACTTTATAATTTATCTCACAATAATTTGCAAATGCATGTATTTGGGACAAAATCATGGAGTACGTGCATTGACTTGTAATTCATTTAGATGCATGCATATTCAATTTTAAAGTTCAAAGTGTCAGTTGTAAATATGTTCGAAGTTCAGATGTTAAACTGTCTTCCGTCCGAAAAATAGTTACAAGAAAGAGAGGGAAGAAAAATAATCAAACCTGGTCTTCTCTGAAGGCGTCTATGAAAACTTAATAGTTGCATCCTGTCCTACTAAAAACATTTGTAAGAACACCCGCATCCTGCATAGCTACTTCGAAAATTGTAATTTTTTCCGGTAGTCTCTGAAAAAAAGGCATCGAGATGCCATTTTGCACTCGATTTGAAAAGGAAACTCATGTGCAAATTATTTTCAGGCTTGAGGACATTGAAGAAAATGGTCACTCCTATTCGAGCACCGGAAAAATACAAGCTTCACAAGAAATGCTCCAATATGTTGAGGTAACATCCTTTGAAAAACTAAGGTTTATCGATCACTGCTTTGGCCCATCACTACTCTTGTTTTTTACACTTTTTTCAGCCATTAAAGGAACCTGAAGAGATGAATCCAGAGAAAGTACAATGATATCGATGAAATGGATTGTAAGAGCTTGATGACGGCCAACCGATTGTCTCATATTAGAAATATAATCATAATCAATAAGAGTCTGTCTAATCGAACTTCTGACTTCTCCATTCATAGTTATTTTCTCATCTTATTTTTTTATTTTATTCGTTAATGTGACATTAATAATTAATATAATAATTTAATAAATATTTTTAATATATTAAATGCATTTTTTAATGAGTCAATCATACCGATACGTAAATAAGAATGAATTCAAAAACTGTTAAACTAAATCAAGATTCCGAACCAATGATCCTTCTGTCGGGCTGAACCCTATCCCGTCGGGCATTAGTGCCACTTGGGGTCTTGCTCTATGGGCCTCAGGCCCACGGCGTTTGGGCTGCTCAGTTTGCTTCCTTAGGCTTGACCCAGAATTTTGAGCCTCAGCCTACCATACAAATTTAAGCACGCATCACAACGTCCAAACACGTCAATTAGGCATCCAGACAATATGTTGGACTAACCAACAAAAATCACTTTAAATTCTATCATTAAAAGGTTAATGATTGTGTCCCAGTAAATATATATATATTATTTAAACTCTAAAAAATATGTATTTTTTGATAAATAGAAAATCAATGAAATTAATTGTCTTAATTAGAGGTATTAGTCGACTTTAACCGACGTCTACTCAAGCATAAAGAGGACTGGTTAGACACAAACGAACGAGAACCAATAAAACTCGATCGTGCAATGCACGCCCTCGAACGTTTAGTGGCGGAGTGATACTTCTCCTTGGAATAGTAGCCGTTGAAAAGCCGGCGAGGGAGTTACCGACAGTCGATGACCGGAGAGTCTCTCGGCCGTTTTCGTGGATTAATTAAATCCATTTGATTATAAATAATCACTCCTGCTTGACTAAGTAATTTGCTAGTTATGCCCTTCCACACCAGCTTCTTGCCATTATCATACTCTTTCGTTTGCTGGCCAACCTCTGGATATTCCGCCTTTTGGAGGTACGATTTCGTTGATTTCAACGTCTTTCCTGTTTTGTTAAGGTCGAGGAAATTCTCTGTGATTGCTGAAGACGGAGAATGGAGTCGAAAGACGTTGTGTGTTTCGGAGTTTGACCGATGTTCTTTCTTTGGATTTCGGTTTGTCTGGCGATCCAGACCTTCCTTGCTTCCCAGAACTTGAATTAGTTTGATCTCTTACGTTATTTTTTTTGCTTAGATTACGTGGTGAGAAGGTTTTGAGAAGAAGTGAAAGAAGCTGGATAATTTGTTAGTATTTCTGGATTCGAACTCGAGAAATGTTATTTTACTGGAAACCGGATTCCTAGCTAACGCATTTGATTCGAGTTCTGATCAGTGACGTCATTCGCCGTCTACTTTGTTATTGCCGAAATAGAGATTCATCGTTGTTCCTCTGTTCGCTGTAAGATATTATCGGATCCCGAACTTTTCCCTTCTCAACTCCTTTTTGCTAGTTTTTTTGGTCTTCTGCTTTCTTTTTGAACGAGATGGAACTGAGTAAATCAGTCTTTTAATTTTACAAATTGCCATGAAAAAGATGGAAATCGTTTACTGAAGTATTGAAAGATATAGGAATCACTTTCGTTGCTCGGGTTCTTGAATTGAAGACACTCGAACCTAACTTCCAACTAATCTTTTTTCATATCATAATGATCCTCAGAAATCTTATAACTTTTCAACGGTCCGACGCTTGAATTTGTTTCTTTCTAGCGTGAGTATTTTTTTTTTTAAAGAAGTTGAGGTTTATAGTATTTTGTGGCTTTTTTCTGTGTATTTCCAATTCTGTGGTCCCATTCTGGGCGTGATGATTCTGTCGTATATGGGTATTTGATGTTTTGATATTTGAAAGAATTCGCTCATTTGCAGGAAGTAAACTCATTCTCTTTTCAATGGCCACAATTAAGGACATTGCCCTTGCCGGAGCAATTAATATTCTTAGTGCATTCATTTTCTTCATAGCATTTGCCATCTTAAGGCTTCAGCCTTTTAATGATAGGGTGTATTTTCCGAAGTGGTATCTCAAGGGTTTAAGAAGCAGTCCATCACGCTCGGGAGCATTTGTTAGTAGGTTTGTCAATTTAGACTGGAGGGCATACCTGAGGTTTCTAAATTGGATGGCAGAGGCACTGAAAATGCCTGAACCTGAGCTTATTGATCACGCAGGATTGGACTCTGCTGTGTACTTACGGATATACTTGATAGGGTATGTTTTGCTCTTTTTTATCGGATTGGATTGGCAGGAGGTTTGACAGTTTGATGGTTGACGAACCTAAACTTTTATATTATTTTAGCTCCCAATTGGAAATTCAACACGACGTTCATTTTAACCTTTAAGTTAGTAAGCAAGTTAGCGTTTGTTGTAGTAGCAAAATTTTTACTGTCTCTTAATGGATTTCCATAGAGTTTAATTTATTGAGAAGAGTCAATATGTCATTTATATCCCTTGGTTAATCACGTATAATGATGATTATTATAATCTTAGTATGTGGCAAATGTTTAGATAATTTATTTTAGTTTAAGACAAGTAACATTTTTATGACAATGCATGAAGGCATAATCGCTACTAGATGGAATATTGTATCTTTGGAGATTGATAAGATGAACCAATACTCCTAATAATGATGGGTAATGTTAGCTCCAAGGCCCCTAATCTTTTTGCATGGGAAAAATTGGTGCTTTTATGCTGCCTTATCTAGTTATTTTCATTCATGCAGGCTTAAGATCTTTGTTCCCATAACATTCCTTGCTTGGGCTATTTTGGTACCAGTTAACTATACAAATGGTACTCTAGACCATGCGGAAGTGACGTCTAATATAACGGCTAGTGATATTGATAAGCTCTCGATTTCAAATGTTCCAGATGGATCAATGAGGTTTGAAATCTTGTTTGTCATCATTTTTCATGACGTGAGGTGTTTGTTCTCCTGACTTAAATAACTCTGTTTTGCATGTATTATATATTTTTTTTTGGTTGAACCCAGATTTTGGAGTCATCTATTGATGGCATATGTCTTTACCTTTTGGACATGCTATGTGCTGAAAAAGGAATATGAAAAGGTCGCATCCATGAGATTGCAATTTCTTTCATCCGAAAGACGACGTCCAGATCAGTTTACAGTGAGTCAATTCCACGTCCTTTTATCCGAATTAAAGTGCTTCTATCCATTTTACTGATCAAGGAAAAAAATTTATCCATTATTATTTCGTTGTTTTGATGCTAATATTATAAGAAAACAATCACATGGTGATCAATCAATATACTCATTCCAATGATTACATTTCTAATTCCTCTATAGCCTATTATTTAATCTTCTTCTTTATTATTTGGCACTTATTTGAATCACTTATAAACACTATCTTAATGTAAATGTATGGTTTGACAGGTGCTTGTGAGAAACGTTCCACCAGATCACGATGAATCAGTTAGTGAGCTTGTGGAGCATTTCTTTCTGGTGAACCATCCAGATCACTATCTTACTCATCAGGTTGTAGATAAACATTTTCCTCAGACTCAGACTCAAACATTTCTTTTAGATATTTTGTTGGTCGAATTAATAATTGATAATATTCTTTCTTTGTGGTCTGTTTTTTGAAATAGTTTGGGAAGCCAGTTTAGAAGGCAATTGTTATTTTGAAGCAGGATTAAGATAGGTTTTTTCAAGGTTTCGGATTATATCTCGGTGGACCGAGTTTATAATAGGAGACTAGAATAATAAACTCTTTCTCTCTTTTATAAATTGGTATGTAAGTATCTAGTTTAGACTTTGAAATGTTTTATTACTATAACGTTTAATATGAGAAATTTATTCCTTTCTATAGTAGGAACACGCGCATATATATTATGAATAGAGAAGATTCTCCGAATCTTCCTTTTCCTTAAATTGGAAAGGAAAGAGCTCCTCTTGAAGAAAACCTCTATGAAAACAACCATATGCTGATAATACTAATACTATCATCAAAATTGCCTATGGTGAGGATAGTTCTTTTACATCCTTTAGATGATTGCTTATATAGATTGATTATACACAGGTGGTATACGATGCTAACACACTTGCCAAATTGGTGAAGAAGAAGAAAAAGGCTCAGAATTGGCTCGACTATTACCAGCTCAAGTATTCAAGAGATAGTTCCCAGAGGCCTCTTCAGAAGGTAATTTATTGTTGAATATGTACTTAAAAAAGAGATACATTACGTTCATCATTGATAATGATATTCTATTTTTTTTACTCCCAGACTGGATTCTTTGGTCTCTGGGGAAAACAAGTGGATGCAATTGACCATCAGACATTGGAAATTGAAAACCTAAGAAAGAAGGTAAATTCTTCTCCTCACTTTTTGTCGAAAAGCTATATTGATTTTCATAATAAGAAATTTATATCTGAGGTAAGAATGCGTGATTTCTCTTCTTACTGCCATGCCTTAGTGAATTTTACATTGCTAGATTGCCAATCTCACCTGTAAAAAAAACACTTAAGTTGTCGAGTTAATGTCAGTTTGGTAAGTTTAGGATAAAAGTATAATTTATATTTCTGACAATTGATGGCGGACTCCATTTTTCTAAAACAAATGAATCTGACTCTCTATTGTTTATCAAATAGTCATCGAATTTTGATCGATTCAAGGATGGATATTTTGTTTAGATAGCTGCTGAAAAGGAGCGGATAGCCAATGATCCCCAATCTATAATTCCTGCAGCATTTGTTTCTTTTAAAAGCCGATGGGGTGCTGCTGTTTGTGCTCAAACTCAGCAATCGAGAAATCCAACTGTTTGGTTATCACAATGGGCTCCAGAACCTCGAGATGTGTATTGGCCAAATCTACCAATTCCATATGTTTCACTTACTGTCAGAAAATTAATTATTGGAGTTGCATTCTTCTTTCTTACTTTCTTTTTTATAATTCCCATCGCAATTGTCCAATCTCTTGCAACCATCGAGAGTATCGAGAAGTTAGTACCATTTTTGAAGGCTTTCATTGAAAAGTAAGTCTGAAGTCGTCTTTTATTTTGATCTTCATGACTTTTATTGTTGGAAATTTAAATTACAAATCCTACCTATCTTATGCAGATCCTTTATCAAGTCATTCATACAGGGTTTCCTTCCTGGCATTGCCTTGAAGCTTTTTCTTATCTTTCTGCCGACGATATTGATGATAATGTCTAAGTTTGAGGGGTTTATATCTCATTCATCTCTTGAAAGGAGATCTGCAGCAAGATACTATCTTTTCAACTTGGTCAATGTCTTTCTTGGAAGCATAATCGCCGGAACTGCTCTTGACCAACTAAAATCTTTTATTCACCAGTCTCCAGCTGAGTAAGTAGTTGCTGTTTTATGCGAGTTGATTTTTCATTACAGCTGTCATATTTGATTAGAAAATATTATATTTATTTGGCAATATTTTCCCATCAAAACAACTGTTGTATTTACCAATTAAAAAAATTATTAATTGCTTGTAAGAATTAAATAAGTGTTAAACTGTATTCTTCTTAGTATGTAAATCAAATGGAAAATTTTGTGTTCGATTATTGCACCATTGAATAAATAAATGTAAGTTTTTTTTTTTAAACTGAATAATTATTAACACTCCTTATTCCAGAATTCCAAAGACAATTGGTGTGGCAATTCCGATGAGAGCGACATTCTTCATAACTTATATTATGGTCGATGGATGGGCTGGAATAGCTGCAGAAATTTTAATGTTGAAACCACTGATTATTTTTCACTTGAAGAATTTTTTCTTGGTCAAGACAGAAAAGGACAGGGATGCTGCAATGGATCCCGGAAGCATCGAATTCAATTCTGGAGAGCCTCAGATACAGCTCTATTTTCTATTAGGCCTTGTATATGCTACTGTCACCCCTTTTCTACTCCCGTTCATCCTAATCTTCTTTGCCCTTGCCTTTGTCGTATTCCGTCATCAGGTAACCTGCAAATTGTTTTTTTATAAGATACTGAATTTCATCAGAACTTAGAAGAATGTACAAGAAAATTCTGTGCCTATAATTGTTTTTAATAAAAATAGTATTGCTTGTGTTGGAGAATGAGAGGCATATCCTAATGTCACATTCTACAAGGCCAAAAGTTTGTACTCTTTAGTAGATGCCATATCCATAGTATCAAATGTGAAAGATCGATAGTCGGGATCCCCGAATGTCACATTCTACAAGGCCAAAAGTTTGTACTCTTTAGTAGATGCCATATCCATAGTATCAAATGTGAAAGATCGATAGTCGGGATCCCCGAATGTGACATAATATTCGTGTGTGACATAATTCATTACTTTACTTTAGTCCTTTATATTCATCTGTGACATAATTCATCATAACTTTGAAAATTAGATGAATGTTATGATGTCTTCGTAGAATGACAACTTAATTCATCTAATTGAGATTTCTTCGGTTTTCTTCCCACAATAAGTATCAAAATACAGCTCTTTCCTTTCACTATCCATACTAGATACAAGAATATGTACTTTGATTTCATCTGGTTATTGTATTTGTTTTCTAAGTTATAGCATCAAGTGAAAATGGTTACTTTTGTTTGACCATGACATTACCAAATGCAGATCATCAATGTTTACAATCAGGGATATGAAAGTGCAGCGGCATTCTGGCCCGATGTTCATGGACGCATCATCGCTGCATTGATCATCTCACAGGTGCTTCTCCTGGGATTATTAAGCACAAAATCCGCGGCTGAATTAACTCCATTACTTATTGCACTTCCTGTCATCACCCTATCGTTTCATTACTACTGCAAAGGTCGATATGAATCTGCCTTTGTAAAATATCCATTGCAGGTTCGTCAAGTTAATCTTTTAATTATTTCTAATTGTGGCGTCTCGATTATATTTTATGGCTACTTTAAACAAATGATGGCATAGATTGGCTTGCATAATCCAATCATCACAAGAAACAGAGAGTTAAATACAGAAATGGCGGATAAGTGAAATAGAGGATAAGAGACTTCTTTGAATAGAGTGAATCATAGACAGGGTAAGTGGGATAGAGAGATTAAAGAGAGAGTTAAAGGTAGACAGAGAGAGATCTGTTTTACACTATCAACTCTTACTAGTCATTTATAGTTGTTATGTATATTTCCAGGAAGCAATGATGAAAGATACTCTTGAGAGAGCAAGGGACCCGAACCTGAATCTTAAAAGCTACTTACAACACGCATACATCCATCCAGTTTTCAAGGAAAGCGAAGAGGACGAGGAGGAAGAAGATGGGAAATTCGGAGAAAACTGGGAAACAGAGAGCGTGCTCGTCCCAACAAAACGCCACTCCCGTAGGAACACTCCATTGGCAAGTAAGGCCGCATCAACCCTTTCGATGAATGAAGTGATTGAGGAAAATCATAAACCCTGACTTTTGAAATAAGACCTGAGATTTGCATGCTGTCATTTTAGACATATAGCTGCGTAGAGGATGGCATTGTAAATTATGGGAGGTGTACTTAGAAAGGGTCTTATAGTGATCATGTTTGAGTCAATGTGAGTTCATTTGTTTCCATATCTTTGTTCTAAAATAGAATAAATCGTATACACAATATGCAAAAACGACTTACTCGGATAGAATTGGATGGGTTTGACTTTTGTGTTCATAATTCGACCCTTTAGCGGAGGTGGTGCCTGCAAAATCAAATATGATCCATGAATATAGGGCCAGAGAATACTAGTTTCTTCCACTTTTCTGGGGAAATTTCCAGGGAAGTCACAAAAATCGAACTCCTCGCATTCCATTGAGGGATCCGGTAAGGTGGGATGTGTTAATTATAGATATGTTCAATGAATACGCTTGTGAATAATCTTCCGTTGCTAAGATATGAAGAAATGAGAATAAAGCTGAGGGTTTCTTTCGTTCCTTTCCTGACTTTGCAAAGGATTGTTGGAAGGCTAAGGCGTTGGTGAGCCTATTATACTTGAATCACTCACTATAAATCTGTTTCATAGTTAGATATTGCTATTGTATAATATCATATCTCCAGTAGAAGCGTCATGTGAAACAGACTATGAGAACCATGGAATGAATAATCACAATCGTCTTTCATTGTACTTGCACTCAGTTTCAAAATCCTAATTTAATTTCTTGAAGAGCTCAAGTTTCTAAAACTGAACTATCTTCCATCCGCTTATAAAACTACAAAGGGTGCTTCATATTCAATTTATTCATTTTGGTTTTCTTTATAGACAATGACTCCAATGTTAACCGATCGTACGAGGTCAAAATTCACCCAACACGATCATCCGGGGTGAACAAGAATTGGGGATCGGATGCGGGCGAAATTCCCGCCAATGGCTGAGATGCTCAGTCGACTTCCTCTCCCTTTGTGGGGGTCCGAGTGAGCAGAAAAGGGAAGAGGAAAGAGACTTTTTTCGTCATGACATCTAGTAAAATTTGGTTTTCTACTTTTCACTCCAAGACACTGACAAATGGAACCCTGTTGTGTTGCTTAATTTTATTTGTATGAACAATTGTCTCATTCTTGCCTGCCGTAACTGAAGCTTTATATTTCTAATTTTCATTTCCAATTTTCCATAATTTGAAAACCCACAAAACTCTTTCCAATTGAAAGGATAAATACCGAAATCTTACAAATCCACTTTCAAACTTGACTGGCTCTAAGAAAACTCAAGTGCTCGAAGAATTGTTGAGAACGGTTTTACTAGTAGTTTCGGGCATTTCCTGCATTGGACCCTGATTATTATTCATTTCTGATGTGTCTATGATTGGAGTGAAACTATAATGCTTTTCATTTGCATCAATGGCAGTGTATAAATGCGTTTTGATTGTTTTTTTCCCCATTTTGCGGATGCAGGTTTTTGTAATCTGGGAACTCATTATTCTAGCTTTTCTGGTTTTCGCAGCAGTTTCCATGTACTTCAGGCATTTGCAACTTGCTTTATTTATTATGCATTTCGATGCTTCTACTTTTATGCATGAAAATCGCAAAGGAAGTGAGATCGGCTAGGAAGAAGAAACGAAGAATGCTTCTTCCATTATCCATGGGATGCTAGATGAAGCTATGAATTATCCTAGTTTTTCCGTTTGCTCCGCCCTTTCGTGTCATTGCACTCATGGAATCTTGATGAAGAATCTCGATGCCCGAAAAAAAGTAGATTGAGTCATGTTGTAATCGAATGAGAATGCAACTTTTCTGTTGATCGACTAATTATGCATTGCACTGAGATGACCGCATTATATCTTATGGCTCTAATCTAATTTTAAATAAAACGTTATGGGAATAATTAATCAAATTTATTTGGGAGTTGCGGTAGATCTAAGAGGTTAATATTTGATGTTAAAGACGAGAGCTGCAGAATGGAGAGGTGTAAGATTTATGTTTAATAGCCAATTACGTTTAATATTTGTTAGTCGAGTCCAAGGGATTGGCTAAAATACAAAATTATTTGTAGCGGAGATTTCAATTTTTATTCTTAAAAAACGAAAGACTATCATTTGATATAGAAGCGCAAAGAACTTTAAAAAGGGGACTACGATAAAAATATAATAAGTGCTTTTCTCCCACATCGTAAATATGAGATAGAATATACAAGTATAATAAGGTTGATTTCAAGGCGGGAGAGGAATATAGCGACCACTTGAAGCCCACCAACTGTTTTGTTACATTCTACGAAGCAAACGAGCCAACCCACGAGTACAAGCCAAAAACCCTTGGCTAGACGGGACCAAGAAAAAGGATCAACACGAGCCGGACCAACACGAGCCGGACCAACGGGCGGGTTGACGGTACGTGCAGACCTATGGTCAGACGGGCAAGGCTAGTAGTGGGCCTACAAGACGGGCCGACACAATCATGAGAGGTGTTATCCATGGCTAACTGTATAACCATGGGCCAAGCCTGTGCCAAGACTTAGGCCAAGCCACGGTCGAGCCAGGGCTGAACCTGGGCCGAAACTGCGCCAAGCCTTTGCTAGCCATTGGCCTAGCCTTGGTCCGAGCTGCAAGCCGAGCACAAGCCGAGCCACCAGCCGAACCATGACTCGAGCCATGAGCCGAGTTCCGAGCCATGGGCTGAGTTACGGGCCGAGCCGTTGTCCGAGTCAGGGCCAAGCCTTGAGCCATGACTTGGGCCAAGCTAGGGCCGAACCTTTGCCAAGCCTTCGCTTTGCGATTGGCCAAGCCTTGGGCCTTGAAAGAAGCCTGGCCAAGCTATGGGCCGACCCACCAGCCGAGCTGTGAGCCAAGCCATGGGCCTAGCCGCGCGCCGAGTTGTGGGACGAGCCAAGCCGTGGATATAGCCATGGGCCGAGTCATGGGACGAGCCGCGGTCAAGCCTTGGGCCGAGCATTGGGCCAGGCCAGCTGTGTGTCGAGCCATGGGCTGAGCCACGGGCCGAGCTGTGGGCCAAGCCACCGGCCGAGCCGTGGGCCGAGCTATAGTCCTTGGCCGAGCCAGGCGGCGAAGCTATGGGCCTTGGCCGGGGCAGGGCCAAACCTTGTCCTAACCATGGGCCAAGCCTGTGCCAAGCCTTTGCTAGCCATTGGCAAAAACGTGGGCCGAGACATGGGCCGAGCCGTGAGCCAAGCCGTGGTCCGAGTCATGGGCCGCGCCGTTGTCTTAGCCGTGGTCCGAGCGGCAAGCCGAGATACCAGCCGATCTACCAGCCGAGCACAAGCCGAGCTACCAGCCGAACCAGTACTCGAGCCATGAGCCGAGTTCCGAGCCATGGGCTGAGCTACGGGCCGAGCCGTTGTTCTAGTCAGGGCCAAGCCTTGCTCTAGGCTGGGCCAAGCTTTGAGCCATGACTTGGGCCAAGCTAAGGCCGAACCTTTCCGAAGCCTTCGCTTTTCGATGGGCCAAGCCTTGGGCCTTGAAAGAAGCCTGGCCAAGCTATGGGCCGACCAACCAGCCGATTCACCAGTCTAGCCACCAGCCGAGCCGCCAGCCGAGCCGCCAGCCGAGCTTGTAGCCGAGATATTAGCTGAGCTACCAGCCGATATGTGGGCCGAGCCACCAGCAAGTAGGCGGCGGATCGGCGTCTCGACTTCGCGACGGCGTTATTTTGGGATTGGACGGCGGAACCACCAATACCGTCTGCGTTTGTATGCCGCTGCTTCCGATTTCCAAGCTCTTTAAAAATGGCGCAGCGCTCCCTCCTGATGATTCTCTCCCTATTCTCTCTCGCGCAGATGCTGGTTGCTCCAACCATAACAGCATTGGAGGTGATCGTCTTCTTCTTCTTATTCTTATTCTTACTATTTGATAATTTAATGCTTTTATGATTTGTTTCTTGCTCTACGTTTTGAAAAGTCAACTGTTTTATTACGTTCGGTGTATTTAATTCATATCCGCCCTGATCACTGTCATCTTACGAAATTGCAGCCCATATTTCACAGATTACTGTGAATTACCTGCGTTCTGCCCGTATTTTTTTTTCTTCTCATGGTAGAAAATTGTAGTTTATGTTAAATTTTTTTTCAGAGTGGCTGTGTTGTATTTATTTCACAGTCATTCGATGTTAATTAGTTTAAGACTGACTTTTGGTTTTATAAAAATAGTGACTGCTTTGTTCTTTGCTTGAAAAAGCTGTAAATATGCTTATCTTCCTCAATTTGGCTTGAATTATTGTAACCGAGAAGATAGGTCTTAGTCCTATAACTACATTTGTACGTTATAAGCACATCTGCTAGATGTAAAGTAATCATTGTTACTTAGCGGGTCTTTGCAATTATTGACTTCACATTTATTGTCATTATTTATTTGTTTAAGAGCATAAAATGTACAATGATTTCATTCTTACTTTCTGGGTGCTGCAGAAATCGCTGCCAGAGATACATTGCAGCAGGTTATGACTCAAGCCCTTTCAAACGCAGGTTTAAATCAATCTGCTGTTCGTGCTGTTTGTTTAGGTGTTTCTGGTGTTAACCACCCTTCTGATCAAGACAGAATATTAAAGTGGTTGAGGTTTGCAACTGGGTTTTTTTTTTCAAATGTACACAATGCTGATAATTTTATACCCAATTTTGTCTTTGTAAAGATTTTGAATCTATTTGGGGCGTATGCCTGATCTACCCTTTGAGTTATTTATATAATCTTTGCATTAATTTTTTCATGAACAACTGTGTATGATGTTCGTGCTTAGTGTAAGCTTTCAAGTTCATGAATTTTATGATAGAGTGATGGATTTTTTTCTACGTCCAGTTGGTCCATTACTTCTTTTCGCAGGACACAGTTTTCAAACCCAGTTTTCTGGTCTGATATAATATATACACACTTTATTGACAAAAAGAAAGAATAGAAGGGAAGAACCCGTCTAAAGACAAATCAACATTGAATCATTTGTTTATCTGGTTAGTATTGACATACACACAACTTGGAATTGCTCAAACACATAATAATTAGGATGATAACATTTAATATGATTGAGCTTTTTATATTTAAAACTGATTTAGTCAATGTATTGATATTATCTGGTTCCCGCCTAACATCTCCAATCTTGCTTAAAAGCGGTGCATTCTACATTTAGTTTCGTATCAATGTGTATTGTTTTATAAGATGTGTCCACTGTGCCTCTTGACAGGAGCATATTTCCAAGCCATGTAAAGCTGTATGTTCGAAATGATGCAGTGGCAGCTCTGGCTAGTGGAACAATGGGAAAACTTCATGGATGTGTTCTAATTGCTGGTACTGGATGCATTGCTTATGGCTTTTCTGAAGATGATAGGGAAGCTCGAGCAGCAGGTGCCGGACCAGTATTAGGTGATTGGGGAAGGTGTGTGCTTGAGACTTGATGTGGTAATGTGATATCTCATGGTCACTCTATTGAAGTTACACTAACTTTGAAGAGCAATTTTTTCAACTTTTCCTTCGGCAAGATAGCATTTCTTCTGGAGCAGCTTGAGGTAGTTGGTTTCCTTGTGATTGCAGTGGATATGGTATTGCTACACGGGCATTGACTGCCGTGATGAGATCTCATGATGGCCGTGGACCGAAGACAATGCTTACTCATATTATTTTAAAAGCACTAGGTCTTCATTCTCCTGATGAAGTTATTGGGTATCTTTACTATCATTCAATTTTTACTATCAATCATTTTGGATGACATCAAATTCTTAAAAAACAAACTTTAAGAAACTCAACTTTATAAGAAAGACAGATTTCCTAGACGGAGACTTGTTTGTTTGTGAAGTATTTGGGAATTTGAGCCCATTTTTGTAACAAGTTAAATTTTATGCCACTAAACTATGCAATCACGAGAAATATCATAGAAAATCTACAATTGTGCTCCCGTTAGAGCATGTGAACATAATTTCTGATCCCCATGAAAGATGTGGGAGGTCGTTAGCGACCACTATGTGAAGAGAACAAATGATTATGTATCTTTTATTTTATATATAGGTGGACTTATTTGGATTCGTCTTGGGCTCGAATTGCTGCTCTTGTCCCTGAAGTAATATATTGTGCTGAAAATGGCGATGATATTGCAAACAAAATTCTAGTTGATGCCGTTATGAATTGGCTTTGAGTGTGAAAGCTGTTGTTCAAAGACTCCACTTGTGTGGTTCAGGTGCTGATGCAAACCTATATTTTTTATATGTTTTTAAGCTCGTTTTAGTAGCGTGACATTACAAAGAAAAATAAGATAAGATGCTTATATGCTCTTTCAGTTGGAAAAGATTGAAAAGAAAAGATAATTCTTAAAAGAATAATGCTAGATTTATCTTCTTAGTATCATCTCTAATTGTTCACGCTGGTATGTCAAACTGTAATTGTAATATATTTAATTTATTATAATTAAAATAATTATTTATAATATTTATTGTATTAATCACAACTCGACATATCAGAAAATATATTAAGAAAGTATACTAAGAATTTAAAACTAACATTATCTTTTTAAAAATGGTTTGTAGTAAATGTCCATCTTTGTTATTGGAAAATGAATATCGTCCCAAAGGGCACTACTATTGGGCAAACTATCGTCTAAATGAATCATATTTCTTGCATTGTTTTTCACTATGCCACAACTGATCTGAACTTCATATCAACTGCATTTTTGTTACCAGATGGAAACAGCACTTTCCCCGTTGTATTGGTGGGTGGTGTTCTTGGAGCTAATAATAGGTGGGATATTGGGAAAGCAGTCATGAACGACATCCAAAAGGATTACCCTGGTGCATATCCCATACGACCAAAGGTTAGTTGTTCATCAAATATTCTTTTCTCTCAATTACCCTGGAGAAACCGTCTATCTATGTCCACAAGTTTCTAATGATGGTCTGAACTGAAAAAGAACTGTTGTTCAAGGATTATACTGCAATAACATGGAGTATAATGTGATTTAGCTCTAGAAGCAAGCAGCTTTCCAAGTTGTACGTTTTCTCTTTAGTTGTCCATGTCTCTAGAAGCATCCTCGGTCATTGACCTTTTGTTTCTTATTGATGAAAGAGTTGGAAGCCAAGTGTTCAAATGTAAAGCCATGAACACCAGTATTCTTAGCAGTAGCAACAGGAATCTTATGGATTATTTATCACTCAAATTAAATCTTAGTTTGGCTGTCCTGAAATTAGAGAAAGGGGTGTTTAGATAATGAAATTTTATTGTGTATATTCTTCCACCCATAGGCCAAAGCAGTCGCCCCACAGACCTTTTTCTACTTTTACATTTTGTTACTTGTTTAAGTTACCATACTACAATTAGTGTCACCCTTTTTTGCTTTAGATTATATTTTGTGTTTTTTTTTTCTTTTTCAAAAGCATAATTTTTAGTATGAATAATGTTAAATTTATTTTTTTATTATATATTTACATGGTATAAGTTGGGTAAGATGTTAAGATGATAATATTTATTTGTTGAACTCAAGTAAAATTAATATATTATTACAATTTCTGACTACTCCCACAAAAAGGAAACCTACTTTTTTACAGTTTGGCAATTGAATACGATTTACAAGAAACTAGGAAAGGATCTAACCAAAAACTATACCTGTGCATGGAGAAATTATGTCCTAAAAATTAAATAAAAAATAAGAAAAAGTATATCTCTCAGAATCAGTCATAGCCAACTTACATAACCATTTGGGGCTTTCCATTTTGATCACAGCAACCCAACTAAGGCAGCTTCAAGGCAATGCTTTGATACCTAACATTCATGAAGCCTCCAAAAAGATTCTTTCTTTTCTTCAGCAGGGAGGTATAAAGATGAATTGATCAACTCCACTCACATAGCAAAATATATAAATCACAGCCATTCGTGCCAACTTGTGTAGAACTCTGATGATTTGGCTTCTATCTTCACTCAGAAGCTACAAAAGTAAGACAAACACATGCATATAAACGATAGGGAGCCACCTTCGTTAACAGTTGTGCTCGAGCTGCAGAAGCTCGAGTTTCGAAACTGCATTTTAAAGTTCGGGTCTACTAGTTTTGGCATTCAGAATCAGAAGCAAGTCTGTTTGCATAGGATAGTAAGTATTTATTTACCTTGAGGCATAGCTATTCAAACTGATCTTTTACGATCTTCAATCAACTCTCTCTTTACCAGCTTCAAAATTTCAACTATCTGCATGAGAAAGAGAGCCAAAAAGAGTCGGAGCTAAATATTGAGACTTTGAGTTCCTGTATTTAGACAAGCTCCAGCAAAAAAATAACGTTCACATTTGTTTCACTCAGGTATTAATTAAGCTCTCTCCAAGAAGAGTCTAGAGTTTCTAGCGTAGCTGGAAAAAGCATATTTCAGTAGAACGAATTCAATTTCAGCTCCAAGTAAAAAATCTTTTTTCCTTATAGCAATTTGCTACAGTGATGCAACAAATAAACAAAATCTTTCTTACGTAAATATAAAAAAAATACCAAATTTTTTTAAAGTTTTCTCAGTGCAAAGAGGAAGTCTTGAACCAGTCTAAACCATTGGCAAGCTTCGAGATTAAAGAGTCAGAAAAAGATGTAATGTCAGTCAAAGAAAGGAAAGAGATTTACCCCAGAATAATGCTTTAGTATTGGCGAATAATGATCAAGTGCTATGTATATCTTTTCAAGAAGACCAAAAAGAGCGTCTACTTGGTCCCCCAAAAGATCAACCTGGATAGTAAGGAAATTGTGATTTCGCTATGGTCAATATACAATAGAAAAGAACACAAAGTAATCAGTCCAAGCAACTAGGCCTACAACTTAACTTCACAATCAACTTGGAAAACATCAATTCCTTGATCAGAATCAAATACCTCAGTTTCAGCCTTTTCAAGATCAGAACACTTCCTCTCCAGTTTTAGCTTGTATACAGAACCAGCTCCTTTAAGTGATGTAGCCATCTTAATAAGCGAATTTGACTGTGAAGTCAAATTTTCTAACCTGAATGAATGACAGCATGACAGTATTGGTTTTACCATAAACTTGCATAAAAAATATTTGAGGAAATAAATTTACTATGATCCAAAATGAAACTGTTAATACAACTTTGTCACAAATAAAATCTTAAAAACTAATTAAAATTACAAGGCTAGAGAACAGCATATATTGATATCTCAACACAAATATTCAACCAAACAAAGTAGAAAAAAGTACCTTGAGTTACTCCTTGAAATATATTCAGTAACCATACATTCGAAACCTGAAACATCATTTATTAGTTCTTGGGCAAGAACTACCATTGATTCCATTTGCTCCTCATATTTCCTTTCTTTTGCTTTGATGGAAGAATGCAGATTATGGTTCTCTTGGACCACAATACTAAACTTTTCATTTTCAAGTTGAACAACTTTCAACTCATCATTTGCCCGTTCAACTTTCTGTATTAACTCACTCTTTTCTGCCTTCAACAGTTTAATCTGCTCTGTTGCTTCATCTAAATTATTTTTTACAGCATCTGTATTTTTATTGCTTTCGAGAATTGAAGTCTGGAGCTCCTCGATCTCACCTTTTAAGACACTAAGTTCTCGAGAAGCTGACTTGAGTTGTTCTCTTTCTTTTGTCAAGGTATCTCCTACTTTTTGGACTAGCTTTTCTTCTGCTACTACTTTTGCAGTCAATGAAGCTATTTTTTGCTTCAAATTTTCTTTCTCAGCAATCTCTATTTCTAATGCATTTTCTCTTTGATATAATTCCATTTCCATGGAAAGCCTCAAACTGCTCTCGTCCATATATCTTGCATGCAAGTCAACCAGATTCTTCTGGCAATCCTTTAAGAATTCTCTTACTATGAATTCAAAAATATCTCGCATGATTAGGGACTCCAATTCGGAATCATCTGTTCCAACTTTTCCACTACATTCAGAATTGCATATGGCTTCTTTTGATGTAACATCATATTCTGCTAATGAAAATGAAGCTTCGTTAGTACATGTGACCTGATCTGTTAAGCCAATGAAAAAGCATTTATATACTTCTTCAATAAATGAAGAAACAATATTTGCATCATGGACTTCGCATTTCAAATCTTCTATAGATTTCAACAGACTTATCTGCAAACAGGACTGTTTAGCTAATTCTTCCTCAAAACTTGACGCTAGTGATGAGCGATTCTTTATTTCTCTTTCCTTGTCACTGAGTAATTCTCTGAGTTGGGAGTTTTCTGAACGAAGGGTTGGGACTTTTTCCTTAAAACTTTCAAGATTATTGTTATCCCCTTCAACCAACAAAGCAAGATTCTTATTTTCCCTGAGAAATTCATCCAATTTAACGTTGATGTCAGAAATACTTTTCCTTAGTGTCTCAACCTCCTTATCCTTCTTCAATGATAATGAAGGCCCCCTTTCTTTTAATCGTTCTCTCCTAAGAGTGAAGTTTTCTTCAATGATCTCCTGCATCTGTGATTCATGATTTCTCCGTGCTAGAGTCATCTCAGAATTGAAATGATTAATCAGTTGCTCTCTTGAAAAGTGCTGCAGTCTAGATAGATCAAAATTTTCATCCATTATGGCCTTTGACCCCTCGTGTTTATCATTTCTGTCCCAAACAACAGTCGGTGGAGAACCATGATTAAGTTTGCGATGCAAAAGATCGCTGTCTAAGGAACTATGAGAAATTAGCAGCTCATTTTCTGGATGAATTAAAGCAGCATCTAATTCTTTTCGTACAGATAATATGTCCTTCATCATTAAACTCCATTCACCTTTTCTATCACTATAAAATTGAGCATTCTGGCTAAGAATTTTTTCTTCATACTCTTCTTGAAGATGCTGAATACATGTCTTGATAACCAAGTCTTCAACATGTGCTCGAAATTTCTGTTCCACCTGTGATTGACCAAGTGATGTTGACAAGCAAAGCACATCTTCCGCTTTAGATTCAATGGAAGCTAATAAGACCTGAAGACTGTCAATAGCCTTGTCTACATTAGTCCATTTTTCAGAATCCTCCACTGGAAAAATACTATCTTGCCCAACCAACTTGCGATCAGAAGTAAGACTGTCAAAAGATGTACATCTTTTTATGCTGTCAATTTCACCTTTTAGCTTCTGCAACTGCTCTTTTGTTTCTTTTTGTAATTTTGTCAAAGATTTTCTAACTTCATTAAGGTCTAAATTTTCAAAGTCCACCAAAGAAACATTTGCATCTGTACCAACATGGTACAAATTTATTCTATTCTTAAGTTCAAAAACCTCTAATTCTTTCTGAGCAATTTCCTCATCTGCCGATAGAGAAATTGCATTTACCATACCTTTTATGATGGAATCACTGACCAATCGTGAAATGGTAAGCCTGTCATTGATCTCTTGCAGGTAAGAATCCAAATCATCGAGTAGACCATTGCCCAGATCCTCATTTTCAAAAGCATTATCAGTAAATTGGGTCAACTTACTCTCAGAGCAAGTGGAACCGCTTTCCATAGAGCTCCTTCAAACCTTCGGTCAATAAATAGTAATAAGATAGTCAGAATACCAGAAACAATTAATCAAATAAATTCTATCACAAGAAACCGCATGATAATCTCACCTAGAATAATGTCAGAACGAGATTACCCGTCAAAAAGAAAGACAAGAAAAACCCAGAAACGTTCCTATGAAGTTCTCCCAAACCTGGCTCGACTAAAATATAGCATGCACGAACCAGAGCGCATTTTAAAGCACTCGCTCCTAGTGCTACTAATTCTCAAGCAACCAAAGAAGCCAAATTTGAAGTAAGATGACCGTATTAAATTCAGAAAATCAACGAATTCCCACGTGGTAATAATATCGCACCCTCTCCTATCCATTTTCAGCCAACAAGCAATGAAACAGCTTAAGATACAGCGAAAAAAAAAAGAGAAGGGGAGAAACAACAAAATTTTAAAACAAATAAAAATCAACTCCATGACGTATTTACGCCGAACAAAAGCCAAGTATTCAGTACATATTCTGCGAAAACCTGTAAAGAATTAGCATGAGCAACATACCAGTCAACGAGAGTACTGAAACGGAACCGAATCTGGAATTCGAACAGCGTCAATCGGTTTAACAGCCAATAAATTACAGAAACTAAGAACTCCGTTCAATTCGAACGGATAAGCTCTCTGAATGCTTTGATGTTTGAAGGTTGCCTACCTGTAATTACGGATATTATTTTTCTAGGGTTTTGCAGACATCATTAAATAGTTTGGTAGATAAACAAGAAGTGTGAACTGTATGAGCGGGAAAATGAATGAAACTACCAAATTAGCCCTCGACAAACTTCTTTTTACAACCTTCCCCTATCTTTAGTCTTTATTTATTTATTATTTATTAAATAAATGAATTTTGTCCTATTAGCTTTTGACATAAAAAACTAATATTTATTTTATTTTCTTATTTTAATCTACTATGACTTATCAAAACTGAAAATTTAACAAATTAATCTACTTTTACGGTAGGCTCTCTCCTTTGATCACGGGCAAACGATTAACGGATATTTCGGGTAAGATCTGAGTATTTTTGGATTTTGATAAAAAAAACAGAATGTGGGCTAGGCTGGACAACGGGTATTAAACACGAGTATTAAATATTTTTATAATACTCGGTATCGGGACTCTCTACCCGTTTACCAGAACCCAAAACAATATTTTTACCCGTTACCCTACCCGTACTCGGCCCGAATCTTACGGTTTTGGGCGAGACCTTAAGGTCCGGTTCGAGTTACCCAGCCCTACCTTTTGATATTTTTCTTGTTTAGTTATTTAACGTTAAAATTGATAAATTTTCCGAAACTTCAACATTCGAGATTCTGGAACTTAGTTATGCCTTTTGGTTCAATGCATGATTCGTGTATTATCTACTTTGAATAAGACATCGCACAATCTTCTAAGTACAAAGAAATATAGCTCCCAAACTATGCGCTCGAATGTTGTTACCCGAGCATCGGACCATCCGAGATTTCAATGTCAAACGAAGAAGATAAACCCTAGTTTGAAATATTTGATTTGAAATAAACTCTTTTTGAATAGTAGAAGAAAAAGATGCTCATAGTATTGTCTTCATACATATAATTGGCGGAGCTCGAGCCGATCCGCTAAGCATGCTACCGTTTCACCATTTGCTGCAATGATCGATTTTAGCAGGTAAGTGTGTTAAGCACAGAATTATGAAGCAAAAATGCAGGGTCGATTTCGATAAATGTATAAAATTCAACGATATTTTACTCGCCTGTGTGATGTCAATCCACGATCGAAGGGTCTCGATTGCTTTTCCTGATCGTTGAGTTTCCCGAGCCAAAACTACAGCTTCGTCTAAGGTGTCTGCACGGCCACTCACATAAAGCGCGGCTGCAGCATTCAAAATCTGTTTCACCGTTTATCGGGTTAAGAAACGAATTAGAATATTGAAAAGCGATGAAGATAACGTACAAATGTATCTGCAATGGACCCTTTCTCGCCCGAAAGTACTCGTTTCAATGCTTCTGCATTGTACGCTGCATCGCCAGCTCGAAGGTCGTCCAAGGAGCATTTCCGGATGCCAAGGTCAACTGTTTCAAACAATGTTAAGATTTTCTTATGCATATGTATACACATATTTTTTTAATTTTTTTCAAGATATTTATTTATTTTAACAGGCAGAATCATAAAAATGTAAAAGTGGCATCATGTTCATCAATCAACTTGGTTTATGATTGCCAAACTCAAGAGAGATACTCACTTGGATTGAATGAGGACTTCTTGATGTTTTCTGGCGTCACTTCGAGGACGATTCCAGGTCCTGAATTTCAATGATACATCAGGTCCAATCTTTGATGGATAGAGAAATAGAAAGAAAAAACATAAATTTCAACTTCCCATGGAAATTGCATGCAGAATTATTACCTAGCGGACTCATCTCATCTAAACCTTCTGAGGACGACGAACGCTCTTTTCATGCCAAATCGCTGCAAAGCTTTAGCCATTTTGGTTACCTGGTCATTCAGAAATCAAGCAATCAAGTTTCAGGCTCATTCGGCAGACACTTCGATTTTATGACAAGTCTTTATCGGTAATCATATTGAAGGGCATCACAAAAGCTCTATGGGTGATGAAACTCATATAATATAACACAAAAACAATCATTTCAGAATGAACAGTTACCAAATCCTGCGTATACACACCCACAACTGCGTAAGGCACTCTTGCTGGATTCAACATAGGTCCCAATATATTGAACACAGTTTTAACTTTCAGTTTTTTCCTCACTGGACTGACAATCTTCATAGCTGGATGATAATTTGGAGCCATCATGAACCCAATCCCTGCTTCATTCACACTATTCGTTACTCCCTGTTTCATCAAAAAAAAAGAGAGAGAGAGAGAGAGAGAGAATAAATTGCATTGCGGGAAAAAAAATTACTTCTAAGGTAAAGTGGCTTTTTAGTGTAACTGAACAGATTATCATCCATGATTTCTAATCTGTTTTGGGTAACTCAAAGCACTTTGTGTTGCAAATTCCAATAATGAAAGAATAATCATATTTAGACTTCAACGTGAAAGAGATAAGAGAGGTGTAAAGATGAGCAAACCTCAGGGTCCAAGTCAAGAACTACTCCCATTTCTTCTAATACATCAGCACTACCACAGGCAGAAGAGCTCGATCGGTTTCCTAGCTAAAAGAAAATTATACTGCAATTATTTCATGTTACTCTCCCTCCCTTTCGGTCTCTTATGTTTCGTCAACAACGATGAGAAACTTGTGAACAAAACTGAGCTGAATTGGATGACCATGCGTTAAGGAAATCATAGCATCATAAGAACATGATCACCTTTGCAACCTTTGCACCACATGCAGCAGCAAGTATTGAAGCACCTGTAGAGATATTGACGGTGTTCGCCCCATCCCCACCTGCTCCAACAATGTCCACTGCATCAACTAAGCCTTCGACCTTCTTTCTGTGCTTGATCATTGCCCTTGCCAATCCAACAATCTATACCCACAAATTTTTTTAATTTTTAACTTCTCAAATGCTCTTAGAAGTATGATTCTTCTGGAATACTCATAAACCAAAATCAAAATCATTCGAGATTGTAAATATACATTTTTTTCAGAGTGATCAAGCATCTTATCAGAAACGAGTTCAAGAAGACCAAATGATAGTAGAAAAAATGGAACTACAGGAAATCCCTTTGTATTATGATCCTCGATTACCAATACAAGAAAAGACTATCCTAATATATACAGAGTAGTAGCTTCTAGAGGCCACGTGTATGATTACAATAGGAGAGAGGATAACTGTATGAGGGCACAATAAAAGTGTGAATAACCCACTACTTAACAATGATCAAGTCTAAGTAATATTCCAGAATTTCTGTTGCTTGATGTAATTTGATTTTCGTTTCTTCAGACAGATCCAGATGCAACTAAGCAAACTGATTCTCAATTACAAGTTTTTGCTCCAAATTTATTGCTTTTGAGACAAGATGAAGTCAACTACCCAGAAAAATCAGTACATGTTTTGGACATAATCATAAGTACAAAGAAGACAATAATGTTACTGGCCCTACTTACCTCCTCATATGTCTCCCCCTTGGATTTAAATAAAACGAGGAAAGCACTAATTAGTGCCTCGTTGGCATCATTTAGCAGAAAATCCAGAGATGCTTCGGCTTGAGCTTCCGATAAGTCAACGCGATTAATCAAGGACTCAACCAACTGTACAAACCACGAAAAAAAAAAATCAAACTTCCAAATGACCAAGCCATTTCCGAAAAACCTTCTTCGTAGTGTCAAATCTAGAGCAGTACCTCTTTAGATGAAGCAATGTCCGCGGTTGAATTCAGAACCGCAATTAGGGTGAGCAAAACTGCACTTAAAATGTTTGTTTTAATTCATTATTAATTTTAACTTTTAAAAAATCATAATTTAGATTTATAAGAATAAAAACTTTGTAATTCAAACCCTAATAAAATTTGATATTAATTCTAAAATAGATTATAAACTCGTCCAATTACTTAAAACTCGACATAAATATAATAAAAAATATATTATATTATCATATTTTAATTTAAACCCTAATAAAATTTAATATAAATTCTAAAATCGATTATAAATTCGTCTAATTACTTACAATTCAACTCAAATATAATAAAAAATATATATAAATATAAAATGAAACTAGAACAGTTAGTTTCGGTATCGGTTCTAAAAATTTAAAACCATAGTATCCGATTGTGATTCTATTTCAAGATAAAACTAAGGTTCAAGCGGCGTTTACTTATCCATTAAAATTGCCTCATTGAGGTACTCCCACTCTCACTCTCTCACGTTATTGATGAATATTGAATAATTACATTCAATCATTATATAAATATTACCCTCCAAATAATTTGGGACCAATAAATCAATAAATATTTAACTCTTTTTAATGCAAAAAAACTCAATTAATATTAGAGAATTTTATTATATGTTTCTACTCACTCAATGCTCGATATTTAGTTTTAATTATAGTAAAATAAATAAATAATATGCTTTCCAATTTCCATATTCAACCTTCGTATTCAAGCCTCCATTCCAGGTCTCTCTCTCTCTCTCTCTCTCTCTCTCTCTCGTTTGTGGTAATCCCGTCTTGATCGAACTTGTTATCAGTATTTTCCAGATTGCACGTCTTTCGTTCATTTTTGGAGTCATTGTTAGTTTGTCGAAACTCGATTGGGCGTTTGGGAAGCGCTGGGATAGGTGCAATTCCTGGGATCGGAGATCTGTGCTAAGCGATTGGATCTATCTGCAGAATTCAAGATGTTTTGGCGCATGGCCGGGTTGTCCACTGCGTCTCCAGTGAGTTTTTATGCGCTAGCTCTTCGAATATTGACTTCCCCGTGGATTTCTTTTTGAGTGGGTTGTGTTCTCCCCTGGCTATGAGTTTTTTCTTCATGTTTCTTTTCGTTTTCTTCCTGTTTCCCTGAAAATGCTACTGTAAGGAAATAGCTGGCATTTTCAATTTCAGTTTTCCGTATAAGGGGGTCAAAGTTGGGTGTGCCAACAGAAACTACAGTAACTGTAGTGTAGGACAAATATCTACGATACCTTGGCAGATTGTTTCTGCTCAACAATTGGAAAGAAAGACTTACAAGAATCATTGTATTGAGTGATCGACTAGTCAGTGTGATTAAATACCTTGTTTGGCATTTAATTTATGAAGATATTTTAAAGAAATCATCTTTTATTTTCTCTTACAATACTAATTAATCGCAAAATTTAAATACTTGAAGGTGAAGTGTTATCTGGATGACAATAAATGAAACTTCTACTACAGATTCTGTTGCTTTTTTGTATATGCAATATAAAACGTGACTTTGCCATACTGTTCTCTTTTTTTATTAAGCAGTAGCTGATTATCACTCCCTATACTTGTTTCATTTTGTTGACACGCATCGTTCTTTGAAATTGAAACTGCTTGTTATTGGCATCAATGAAAATTTGGCGATTAACTATCAAATTGAAAAGTGAAATTACTAAATTCGATTGCAATTGTCTATTTTCACCCGTTAGGAATTTTAAATTGTGTAAATTTACCAAGGTATTGATGTCCCTTCTAGATTTTTTATTCATAATGCCTCTTGTAGGTGGAGACGGTTTTGGATAAGGAAAATTTTACACTGGAAGAGCTTCTTGACATGGATGAAATAATTCAGGAATGCAAAGCTCTCAATAGTCGACTTATAAACTTGTAATAATTTCTCTTGGCTAGATCTTTGATTATATGATCTATACCTTCCTTTCACAAGTGTCGACTAATATAACATTTTTCTCTGTTGGACTAAACAGTTCTTAATTGGAATAGAATACGAGTTACTTGTACTTGACATAATCCAGAATATTTAATGTCCATATTTCATTTATCATGCACGTTACTTACAGTTTGAATTCAAATAAAGATGGTATTAAGGAACAATTGAATGTTGGGTGAAAAAAATTAAATTTTACCACAGTAGTTCAATATTATGAACGTTTTTCTTTAAATGTGGTGATAAGTGGTTAATGCAGAATTATTTTTTCATATTTACAGAAATAAATTTGTTAGAACTTCTAATGTTATAATTCCGGTTTATTCTCTTGAAATAAACTCAATAGCATCAATTCTTTGACCATATGCTCTTTCCATCTTCCTTTTACAATGACAATCAGGACACTGATGCTATTTTTTAAAAGTTCGTAGTGATATGTTAGTTCACATGTTATTACTGAGATTAGTTATTCATTGTCTGCTGACATTTTATCTGCTGATTTAAGCTGTAAAGTATTTTCTTCAGAACTATTTTCCCATATTTACTCAAATTAACTTTTTAAAATTTCATATGCTATAGATTCCCCAGTTTTTATCTTGAAATAAACTATTGCTTTGATTCTTTATCCTTATGCTGTCGCCATCTTCCCTTTCTAATGACAATCGGGACACTGGTGATTTTTTTTAAATTGGTAGGGGTATATTAGTTACTGTGTTATTACTATGGTCAGTTGTTAATTGAATGCTAATGTTTTATCTGCTGCCGTATGTTATAGTTTGAGAGAGAAACCTCAGCTCAAACAACTCATTAAGTTTATTGTGGAAGAAGTTCCTGACGATGCTGATAGAAGTCGGACTTTCAAGTAAGCTTTTTTTAATATAAATGTTGCTGTAATGATCCTCTTTTGATGAGTATTGTTTGTGTTTATTTTCCACATGTTATGTTAACAGGTTTCCTTTTATTGCTTGTGAGATTTTTACTTGTGAAGTTGATGTTATACTCAAAACTCTAGTAGAGGATGAGAAGGTGAGAAACTTGGACAATTCAAAACTAATTTCTGGTTGAATGTAGGATTAATAAGCTAAGCTAATCTGATTGGCTATTGGCAGTTGATGGGCTTCTTGTTTTCCTTTCTGGAATCAAAGGTTTCCCAAAGTACACTTCTTGCTGGCTACTTTAGCAAGGTAATTAATTTCTAATGGCAAGTGATCAAAATAATGAAAAACAAAAGGAACGGTACATTGTCTCAGACCTCTCTTAACAACAGCATCTATTTTTGTGAGTCTTTTATGCTCTTAATTCTCCTTTCCAGGTGGTCATTTGCCTTATGTCGCAAAAGACTGTTGCTTTTATGCGTTATGTTCAAGTAAGTATCCTAATGTGTAATGGTTCTGCAATTTTTAGGATATTGGCTCATAACTCTTTTCTGGTTTTGGTTTGTTAGAAATTTGATGAAGAAAATGATTATTTATAATATTTTATTCAAGTGGTGAATACATTGATACATAAAATTAATTCCTAAAGAAACTAATTTCTAATTCAATACTAATCAAATCTCTTTTAATTAAAGAACCATTAATCTTCCTAATATTTAAGCTTTTTAACACTGCTCAAGTTGAAATATAAATGTTAATCATGATCATTTTTTATAAAAATAATTAACCTAATTTCCATTCAAAGCTTTCTTTTGTATAATATTTCCAAATAATAATCCTCAGATGAAAAAATTCTTTGGTTAGTGCCTTCCTGGGCCGTGTGAGTGGGGTGGGAACAAGGATGTAGCTAGTTTAGTGGCCTTTTTGTTTGGAGCCTCTATAATTTGATTCTTTATGCAATTTATATGTTTTTTGATCAGAGATTTTGGAAATGTTGTCGTATCCAGGTTCATCAAGACGTTGTGGAAAAGCTAGTTGAGCTTATTGGAATTACCTCCATAATGGAGGTTGGTTGTTTTTTACATTTTCCTAAAGCATAGGATTTAATTTTAAAATCTAGTTCTGCACTGGTTTATACCCGTATTGCTTTTGTAATGCACGACAAAAGCCCATGGTCTCTTTTATTGGTGTTGCATTTCCCACTTGCTTGTTAAGGTAGTTTGTGTCTTGGTGTCATTTGTTTTTCTTGTTACCAAAAGACAAAAGTTAAATGTCCTACAAATTTTGGTTCATGTTGGACAGGTTTTGATTCGTCTCATTGGTGCTGATGAACACTTGTATTCAAACTATGCGTTGGCAATGCAGTGGATTGAAGATACTCCAGTACTAGAGATGATTGTGGACAAGTTTAGTTCTTCAGTAAGTAATTGAATTCGAGAGAATCCATCTCTTTGGCTGATTATGGTCCCTCTTATACTTATTAATTCATTATACTAGGCTTGTTTTCTTGTGAAATACCAAGTTTGTCCTTGAATAGAATAACGTGGTTATTTTTGTGTGATTATTTTTTCTTGGTTATTGTAGTGCCACCTAAATGTTTCACTTGTTTATTGGAGATTTAGTTTCAACCTTCCTTTGGCTTTATCTATACGGTTAATAAGACCTAATTTATGGTATTAGGTTTCAGGAATATATATTCTTGTTTCTACCATTTAAACTAAAGGTTTCAGGAATATATATTCTTGTTTGTACCATATAAATTAAGGAAATGTATGAGAAACAAAATAAACTTGCCTAATTCACCCAAAATTGGCTAAAAAAAACATAGAAATCTGAATAGTCTAACATATGCCATCAACATCATATCTGTTTTAGGGTTTATGAAGTTTAATGGCATCTTTCCACATATTTTTTTTCATAAGAAAAGATTTGTACTAAGCATGAAAGATTACAAGTTGATGAGAAGGAGCTCCTCCTGATTTAGTTAATGAAAAAAATTTGTGTTCTCGTGGGAAAAAACTAACAAGATAGATATACAAGAATTAAGAACTATGAAGAAGAAGAGTACATATTTCTCCATGGTTAGAAGGAAAATATTACTATAATGATTTCTTCTAGAGATTTGGAATCCTTGGGCACTATAAAAGTATTGTTCTATTTCGTAAATTAGTATGAGGATGGAATGGTTCTTTTCTTTTTTTGATCAATAGGTGCTTCTTGTGCAAAACAAATCAGAAAATGCGAGTCAGTTGATAAATTCCAGTATTTTTTATGGATCATGGTGTCTGGCCTGTTTCATACTGTTTGGGAATGCCTTGAACTTCTTTTAGTCTTTATTTGTCATAGGAGTGCATATTGTGCTCTTATTTACGTGAAACTTGGGATTGGTTTACTTTCTGTGGCTTGAGAGAAATGGAAGTCGTGTCATTGTCAAACTCATTTCTACCCTTTTTGAGTCACTAATCTGGTTGTATGTACACCAATCTGTTTCTTTAGCTTGATGTGCTGTTTTTTGTTCACTTCTTTGCCGATCAGAATATATGACATAACATTTCTCTGTAAGATGTAATAGAGCTATATCTAAATTCTCTGCTAATGATTTTTTATACTCTGACAGGATTCTCCAGAAGTACATTCTAATGCGGCCGAGACTCTCTGTGCCTTAACAAGATTTGCCCCTCCAGGACTTTCTGCCAAAATTTCGAGCCCCAGGTGGTCTTTTGCTTTTTTTTTTTGCCTTATTGATTTGCAGGAAGTTCGATTTTCTATCATCCGTGCGCTTTCACTGACTTCTTTTGGGTGTTGAATTTTTTACTTTCTTTCTTAGTGAGAAACATTTACTCTTTTAATGAATTTCAGTTTTTTTTCTACAAGTTGTGTTAAAATTAATTTTATTACTGTACTTTGCAGTTTTATTAGAAGATTATTTCATCATGCTCTGGAAGATTCACGGCCAAAGTCTGTTCTCGTGAATTCATTGTCGGTATGCATATCTTTGTTAGATCCTCGGAGGTTAACTTTGGGAAGCTATCATCCATACAACCGTCAACCGACTCATGGATCTTCTGCAACTCCTAATCCTGAAATTGTAGAAGGCATGCTGGACGACCTAGGTTTGTATTCCTTTGGAAAATGTTTACCTAGTGATTTTTCCCTTATTAGGATAGGATTATATTTAGGTATAATAAACTAGGTTGTTGTAAGATTTACATTTGAAGACAATTCGAAAGTTGCTTTTCCTCCTAAAATTTGTTAAAAAATTCAATGTATAGCATGTATATGAATACAGAAACCCATTACTTTTAGGTGGTTTGCTGTGTAGATAATTTGCTTAAGCTCTTGGATATTTCATCTGCGGGGTCTGTATTGGTTACTACATATGGCAAGTTGCAGCCACCTCTCGGAAAACATCGTTTGAAGGTATTCTGTGTCCCATCTTAATTTCTAGTTCCTTTTCATTGTTGTTCATCTTTTTAATTCTCTTAAGCTTTGTAATATTGTAATACTTGAAGAATTCTTAAGTTGGTTGACATTGAGGTGTTAAACCCAGTTCAAGTAAAATTAAAGAAAACTCATCAAAACCCTCTATCCGGCATGGACTAAGAGGGAAAGTGTTATAAATTGTGAGAAGAATATGGATTGTAGATTATTAACTTTACATCTAGTTACTCTTTCATGAAGTTTTTTTCAACTTCAATATGTTTACTTTCATCATGTATCTGATCATTAGCTATTATTACCTGCTTATCGCAATAGAGTCTCATATGTTTTTTTATTATTGTCTCCGAGTTTCATAAATGAGGTTCTTTAGCCACATTATTCAGAAAATCCCATGTATCATTAACTCTAATTTCGGATTCTGCATAGAACATACAACCTTTTATTTTTTTCTTCTTTCTCTCTTCTTCTTCATATTCTTAGCTGTCTTACAAAGAAAATTTTCCCACGAAATTGAGATATCAACTGTTGATTCCAACATTGGATCATGAGATTGTGTTGAGCACCGAATGTGCTCATCGTGGAAGAGAAGAACTAATAGGATAAATTAAAGAAAATATACCACAATTAGACTGGAATCTTGATGATCACGAGCTAGAGCTTAGAATAGAAGCTCTCAACTAGAGAGAATCTCATTTTCAAATATTGATAACCAAAATTTGTTCAAGTACTTTCCTAATAGTTCTATCATAGAAGAGTATCACAATTAACATACTTGAATTACCGTTTAATTACATTGATTAGTGATATTCAAATAAATCCTAAAATATTTGCATGAGATGTTGCATCAAGATGGTGGCTTTGATACTATGATAAATTATTTCTTCTTTATTTTTACTCAAGTTTCTTCAGAAAGATAGAGAAGTAATTAGTTAATTTTTGAATAGTCCACATATAAAAAGGGACTAAGGGAATATATATTTGCTTAAATAGACTATTGCATCGGTGATATTTTACAATGAAGAAGGTATCAAAGTCCTTGGATAGTAAGTAGCTATATGTTAATTGGGAAGATCTGGTCAATTATCAATAATCTAATAAACGCAATGACAGCTTCAAACTGGGTGCCTTCTGTAACATTTTCAGGAAATTTCAGCAATTCTCAATACTTTAGGAACTGCCCATCATCCAAAAGTAATTAGAGAACAGCTGATTTTATTTGGACAAATTTTATTTACTTAATTAAAACCATCCAGTCTTGAAAAGTATAAGCCAGAGGCTTGCATTTTAAGACATGGTTGGAAAACAAATTGAACATGCATGCTAGTATTGTCTAAGAGAGCAATGTATAAATTTTGCTTATTATTTCTGACCGTAAAATTTTTCAGATAGTGGAGTTCATTTCAGTTTTGTTAAAAGTTAGCAGCAAGGTTGCTGAGGAGCAGTTGATTCGACTAGGAGCTATACAAAGAATTTTAGACTTGTTTTTTGAGTAAGTAAAAGCGTCTCA
Source organism: Begonia fuchsioides (assembly GCA_003255005.1). Lineage (NCBI taxonomy): Eukaryota > Viridiplantae > Streptophyta > Magnoliopsida > Cucurbitales > Begoniaceae > Begonia > Begonia fuchsioides. Next base: position 394,271 of record QAOC01023396.1, on the reverse strand, counting down.
AAATATATGAATGCTGTTTGCTTCATGATGAAACTGATTTAATTTGATTTTAGGTACCCTTTCAATAACTTTCTGCATCACCACATAGAGAACATAATAATGCCATGCTTAGAAAGCAAGGACGGTCCTCTTTTGGAACATCTCCTCCATGAATGTAACCTAGTTGGGAAGATGATGAATGCAGAAAAACATTCCTTACTGGAAGCCGACCCAAACAAGGTAGCAATTAAATTCACATTATCAAGAGATTTAATGGGCATAGTTATCATATTTGTGCATTCCTTCATGCAGCCAACTGTTCCTGTGGAGGGAAAATCACCACCTAGGATTGGAAGTATCGGTCACCTCACGCGTATTTCTAATAGACTAATTGAACTTGCCAATAACAACAGCGTGATTAGGGGAAGTATACAGGTTAGATTGCAATGTTTTGCACCATAATCACTCTGACAAATATTGCAATGTTTTTTCTTCTTTTTGCATTTGTGCTATTTGTAGAGAAAACAGTGTCTGTCATGGAACTTGTTTCAAGTTACGATGTTGATCCAATTTTTCTGCTGGTGTTGCATAGACTCAAGTCAATTCTTTATATTTTGTTCTTTTACAGCAAGTTTTTATCATTATTTGTTTTATTATTTCCAAATGGGATGAAAATAATATCTGTTGTCTTTCCCTTTCAAGCATTTTATGGGTTGCAATTGAATTTTAATTGTGGTCTATAAACAGGAAAACAGCGAATGGGCTGCCTGGCATTCAACTGTATTGTCAAAGCGTAATATAGTGGAAAATGTTTATCAGTGGGGCTGTGGGTATGTTTTTTCTTAATTACCCAGTTTCTTTTCCACTTTTCAAACAGATGGAATCATTAGTTTTGAATGGCGTCTCATGTGGTACATCAAAAATTTCAATTTGAATGTCACCGACTTGGCTTAAAAAGGATAAATCATGCAGAATGTATAGATCTTGAAAATCTTATCCATTCATCATGCTCATTTTTAATTAGTGATTACGCCTTCTAATGGACTGGATTTTGCATATCCATTAGTCATAGCTTTATATTTAGTTATTAGCTTTCAAGGATTGTGGGGAATAGAATTTGCGGGCAGCAATTTTGCTAGCATGGGACTAGTTGGATAAATTTTGATATATATTGACAAGCATAGAAAGGGAAAAGGTGGATCAGCAATTCACCTAAGTGGTTCATTCGGTGAATTATCTTTGCTGGCACGATGTTGTTAACCTTCAATCTTTGAAGGAATAATCATCTAACTTAATCTATTTTCTTAGGCGACCATCAGCATTACAGGATCGGACAAGGGATACTGATGATGACGATTACCAAGACAGGGACTTTGATGTTACAGCATTGGCAAATAACTTGAGTCAAGCATTTCGATATGGGATATACAACAATGATGATATTGACGAGGTGAAATTTTTTGTTTCTCTTGCTTAATTTGTTTCTTGCACATATCATGGTGACTTTCTTTTTAATTTCCATTTAGTAGGGTACTGACGTTTTTTGTCTTTTCTGGCACATTCTCAGGCACGTGGCACACTTGAGCGAGATGATGAGGTAATAATTCTCTTCTATTTCTTTTTCATTAACTCTAGTTAATTTAATGGGACATTATTTCAATTCGAAGCATGTATTAAAATGATGTTTTTGGTGCTGAATTATTTAAACAAAATATGTTTGTGTTTAATTTGGGCAAGGCTTAGACGGTGATGTTAATCATCTGACTTTCTATGACGTTAAAATGACATGTGCATGTAGTAAACATTTGCTTGCTCCTAACAATTGTGTGAAAAACATGAACATAAATGTTGACAGACATTGTGTCGAGGACTCGTGAAATTGCTGCATGATTCAGGAATAGTAAAATATTGTTTTTGTGCGAAGAATTTTATCATTTAACTGTAATGCAGGATGTCTACTTCGACGATGAATCTGCCGAAGTTGTCATATCCTCTCTACGCTTGTTTGATGATCAAGACAGGTACTAGCACTTTCTGATCAGATTGTACGTTTCTTATAGTTTGTTATTAAATTGGGTTTTCTAGACTCGCCTTTCTTACTTTAATATCTTGACATGGTGAGTAACTGTGGCCAGAGTAATTTTTCAAGATTGCTTATCAGGTGTTGGGAATCAAGCATTATATTATTTGGAATCAAAGTAAAATGCATGGTTTTAATTACCATTCTTAAAGTCTTCTATTTGTCTGAGGTGATATTATAAGAATGATTTTTCTTACCAATATTTGATACACGCACTCGGGTTGATGCAGTGGTTCCCTATTTACAAATTCAAACTGGTTTGCTTTCGAGGATGATAGAATTGCCAACGATCGATCAACTGCCTCCGTCACTTCTCCATCACAATTCACCAATGACATCGAGGGGAATGGCGGTGACAACTTAACTGTTAATGAAGATGACGAGTTAGTTGATAAGGCTGCATCTTTACCAGAACCCTCTATTGATCGCCCATTCAAAGATTCAACAGAAATGGGAGATCAAACGGGCAAACCACCTGAATGGGTGGAATGGAGGGAGACCTCAGATTCAAAGGATCCATCAATTGTGCTTGCTAATGGGGTACTTCCGGTGGAATCAGAAGCCATAGAGACAGAGCCAATGGAGGTTTCTCCATCATCACCCTCGGCAATTGCCACTGAACAAATGCAAGTGGTAACAAGTGAAAAAGAAAGCCTAGATATGTCACAAGTTCACGATGAAAGTCCGGATTCGGGACCCAATATCACGGCCAAAATAACAAAGAAAGTGGAATGCGAAGGAAGTCAAGAGGGATGAATGGCCCATTGGCATTTTGGTGAAACACTGTCCGTAAATCAGTTAATCTAGCGATGGGCTAACTCGCAGGCATCATTTTGATTGACAGACTACATGGTGAACGCCTAGGCAGCTGTATTTTAAGAGCCTTGTATACATCAACCAAATCAGAAAGTGGCGAAATGAATTTGATGAACAGGTAGACTATTCTTTCTAGACGCTCGGGTTCCTATTGTTTCCTCTATTGTAGTAAGTTTCTAGGCTCTTTTAATAGTTTCCACAGGAAATTGATTTTGGGTAAAATTCTAAATATTGATCTCACACAGACATTATTTGAAATCTCCTGATAATTATGTGTTGTCATCTTCCTGGGGAGTTTCATCAGTGCAGTTGTTAACATTATCCGAGAAACAGAGACCAATTTCTACCCAAATTTCATTTTTTTTAACTTCGATAATCATCAAAATCCCCCAGGAAATTGAAAAAATAAAGCTTTGTAACTAGGAAATATGGGAATGTTCATAAATTAGGGCAAAAGAAAGGCGTAGTGTGCTTCGAAATCCAACTGAATAATCCTCTATTATCATCATAATCACACATAAAGAAATAGAACATTGCACCTTGTGATCATTATTACGAGCCATTTTCTATCTTCTCGTTCTCTGCCTTCCTCTCTGATGCCTTGGCGTTGTCGTAAGAAGCATGTAATCCGAGGACTAAATAGAAAATCAACAGAAGCCCAATACCGCGAATCTTTCAAATGAAGCTTTATCGATTGATCCAAGAAGGAAAAAGTTGATGGCAATTGATAGACATGGCAGCCATGGCACTACAGGAACTCCCCAAAGCTTAGGCTTTCTTGCTCGAGGAACGGTCAACGATACACCCAAAGTTGCCAAAAACCAAACTGGTAGAGTAACGCAATATCCAATCCACCCATCCCTACTCACCCAATACACAGCAGTCGCAATTGAAGATGCTAAATTATCAATAAAAACGCGATCAGTAATACCGTCGCCATGCCTTTAAGAGCTCCGGCAGCCACAACGTACTTAGCCCAATTCATACCAACAGCTTCAAATGCAATTGAAAAAGGACCATCGCCATTGAACGGATAAGACCGATCGGAATGTCTTTAGCCGGGTTCTTAGTCTCCTCGGCCATGGTTGAAACGGCGTCAAATCTGACAAAGGCAAAGAATAACACAGCTGAAGAAACAAAAATTCCTCTAACGCCATATGAATGGAGTTAAGTTTTTTGCTTCAGCTTTGGTCAGCCCGGCAATGATGATGAAAATGATGACCGCAATGTGGACAACCGAGGCTATTAAAAATCCGAATGGGTTGGGTTTGCTTCAGCTATATTTATTATTTCACCTCCCACCAAGGAAATGATCTTTTTTCAAAGATATATACTATTATAGAACGAGACTATTGAAGAATAAGATGCACCTCCAAGTATGGCTGCCAGGGCAATCAGAGGGCCTTGTTTTCCAGCCAGAATAAATATTGTCGAACTCCATGCAGACAAAGCAGCAACAGTTATGACAAGTAAGGTTTTCCTGCACTCCAAAGATTTTTCTTCCGTGAATAGCCGGTCAAATGCTAGAATAGACAACTGCACAAATCCAATTGCATAGATAACTTGTGGAATGAAATTTTCCCAAGGCCTTCAACTACTTGAATGAGATTTAACATGTTACTTTCCACGGCCCGTTGCAACCCTATAAGAAAGCAACTTAAAATGGCTCCATAAATTACAAACTTCCAGATTCCCTTGCTAGAACTTGAAGAAATGGCCCCGTTTAACAAATATACCAATAAGATCAGTGCGATAATGGGCATAGCTTCGCTCAAATACATCCGACCAGCTAATTTTGATGTAATCCCAAGCACCCATGAAGGATACGCTTTCAGAAAGGCTGAAGTGGCTGCCTGCTTTGATAGGCCTATTTCAATAGTAAATCTACAATATATCATCAAAAGAAGGAAAAAAATTGCCTGCAACGTAAAGACAAACTAAAATTGTGGTCAACTTTCAGCTGAAATGCTTACCTCAAATAGTTTTGCTTTCTTCATGATTGAATATCGCAACTTGAAAATCCCTGTGGTTGCCAAAATAAAAATGGCAACTTTTCCTTCTTCCACTGATTTTAAGAATGAGAAGAAAGAAATGAAAATAATTTTATAAACACATTAACAGGAACATTAACAACGCAAGAAACTTGAAGCTTACAAATATAGCTGTTGGAGAGAAAGCTGGATGCCCCCTCATAGCCACCGTAAAGCAAGCAAAAAATAACCCAAATGTAAGGCCCCCTTCCGAAACAGGGAAACAATTGCTGCATTGCGTATTCATCCACTTGATGGCAAGAAGATGGGCAAAAAGTGATAATTACATAAGACCAAAGCCAAGACTCATCATCTTTAAATTAAACTCAGTTCACTTGGACCGTGCTAGCTCAGCAACACTAGTGAGGAAGTAAGAAAAAGCATCAATCTGTCCCTTCTAATCTGGTCATGTTTCATTGCAAGATTTATTTTCAAATAATAAGTTCTTTGTTGTTAGCAACCAGCTCTGCGTCGCTTCGCTGTACATATTGGTTATGTGTGACAAGTCTTCAGGGGGGAATGGGGTAAAGAAGAAGAAGAAGAAGAAGAAGAAGAAAACGATTTAGGTAATGAATAAGAAATAGAATCTGGAATAAGACAAGGAGATTGCAAAACATCGGAGCATTGACTGTAATAGGGAAGCTCCGTCCGAGTAAGAAGAAAGCCCTTGGTGAATATGAAAATGGCAATAACGTGCAGAGCCATTACTGTCCAAAAAGGCCATACCAGATCCCACCTCGCCATAGCCTTTCCTTCCCCTCCAATCCAGTGTTCAGTTTTTTACACGGCTAGAAGAAGAATAAAAAGAAGAAGAAGAAGAAGAAACGGTTCCGATTGAGAAACTCGTTGCGATATAGCTCCGTGTAGAGCTCATTGAATGTAGGCCAAAGAAACCGGGAAGGGTAAAACGGGAATATGGAGTCAAGTTTTTTAGGGCAATTGCCGTAAATGGATTTAGAAGACGAAATCTAGCTCTTTTTCAAGATGAAATTACAATTTTGTACTGCAATATTGTATCATTTGGGAGTGTATAAGAAAGCTTTTTGGTGCGCTGTTTCGACAAATCTCGGCTTCTTTTTTCTGAAAATCTCCAGTTCCGACGTTCGAATAAGGTATCCATTCCTTCTCCTGCTCCATAGTTTTGATTTTGTTTGATTCTCCGTTTATTTGGTTCCCTCGCTAGGTTTATACTCTTGTTTATTTTTACTCGATTAAGCTTTTCGATTTTCCGTTTGCATCCTTCTAAATTCTTGAGGGAATATCGCGAGTTGGATCCCATCTGTTACGTTTCATTTTTCGTCGGCGATCAAGTGCAAAGATCGATTTACTTGTCCGCGGATCACTCCGGACGTAGAACCATAGTCAAATGAGTAGATTTCGCTTCTATTATTTGGTCTATGAAACGATAAATTAGGGTTTTAATTCGTGTCGAAATTGACGGGCGGAAAAATCTTTTCAGATGGATTGGCAAGGGCAAAAGCTGGCGGAGCAATTGATGCAAATAATGCTGTTGGTGTTCGCAGCTGCGGCATTTGGAACTGGCTATATGATGGGATCGTTTCAAATGATGATCATGGTTTACGCAGGTGGTGTGATTCTCACCACACTCATCACTGTGCCCAATTGGCCTTTCTTCAATTGCCATCCTCTAAATTGGTTGGACCCCAGCGAAGCCAGTAAGCACCCTAAGCCACAACCTCATCAACCCAACAATTCCAAAAAGAAACCCTCGAAGAAGTAGATCTAACATTGTACTTGATACTCCATTGCAGTACTATCTCTCTGCATAAACTTGTCAACGTATTTAAGGTTAGCGAGATCTTTGCTTCGGTTTTCTAATAACTGGTCGGGAATGTTGGTTTAGTTGGATTTGACATGCAGGAGAAACATAAGTTCATTTTGATAAATGCTAGACTTAATATAATTCTTGTTTGGATGGTAGATAGTTCATTTTGATAAATGCTAGACTTAATATAATTCTTGTTTGGATGGTAGATGAATGATCTTTGTCATACACTTTTCCATAGCTCAAGCTCTTTAGATCGTTTGCTTCCTTAAATATTCGTTGGAATGGATGTTGAATGAAGTAAACATTGTCATGCTTGTCTTTGCAAACTCTAGTTTTGTTCACTGTCTGTTGAGACTAAACAAGTTGCTGGTGGATGAACTGGGAATGCGTTTTTATAGCTCAACTGAGATCATGTTGGTTAGAACATGCGTCCATGTCCTTTGAAATTTGGATTAGTGGTGTAGTTACTTGAATTTGTTGAAATTAGTTCTATTCATGATAACAGGAAAAGGGCTCGTGAGACAGCTATCCTTATGAATGGAATGACATTATAAAAGAAATTATGAACTCTATCTATTAAAATCTGTTATCTATCAAACTCACGGCGGTCATGATCACGGGGCAAGTAAGTAGAGAAATGATTTTGAATATGATTAATGTTAAGTTTACTTTCTTAGTGTATCGTCTTAACATACCTTTTGACATATAGAATTGTGATTAGTCTGATTTAAGTGTATTATAATTAAAATATACTTAAATCTTGAGTTTGGCCATCTTAATACTTAACATATCATCTTAACACTTATGTACCCCTGGCAATGTTTAAGCGCTACCATATTGTCTTTTTTTAGTGCCATCCAATCAGCCATTTTGAGTTTGGCCGTCGACAGAAGCATGTCCGTTTGGGTTTTCAATGGCAAATTAGAAATTCTCACCCTTGTCTACACTGTAAGTATCTATTTTATGGTAGTATTAGACTACGTTGACTAAATCAATCTCGGGAAAGCTTCGATCGACCGGAGTTAGCTCACAATGATTAGCAAATAATATGTTTTTAGATTAGACTCCTGAACAAATAATAATGTCATATTTATTTTTTTATTATATTTTTTTATTGTACATGTGATATCGAGTCGTGATTGATGTAATAAATATAATAAATTATAATATATTAAATACATTTCAAGTAAACGGTTGATATGACATCATGCACAATAAAAAATAAATATGATATTATCCTTTCGTGCGAGTCTTTGTCTAACGGTTTACTTAATTTGAAGTCAAAACTCTGATTTTTGGTCAAATCCTTTTTCTGTCCTTGCATTTCTCTAATAATTTTCTTTGCATGCAAGACCCGAGCCTCGGAAACTCCAGCAAAGCAAACCGATCTCGAGCAAATATAGCCAAATATCTTCCATATGGACTCTTCGATATTGCTTTGTAATCTCTTTAGTGCTTAACGTCCTAAATTAGCGATTTTGTAATAATTATTGTTAGTATTGCTATTTTGACTATAGTTTTAGATGATGCATCGACGTCGCGTGGACAGCATTATGACGTAAGATTTAGAGTTTATATTTTTACCCGTAAGTGATATTTTTTATAATTTAAATAGTAGGTCCTAATTAATACCTAAAATAGAAGTATAATTATCCTATTATTTTGTTATTAAATAGATGCTAAGAAAAGCTCGAACGACACACTTGCTTGGCCCAAATCGAATTTGCTTCGTTTTTGTTCGCATTCGTAAATATTTCCACGAAAATATGTGTTTGCATTTCAAGAAAGAATGAATAAATTCCTCCTCATCCCTCTTGTTTTCATTAAAAAATAATAATAAATGAAAAATAATAGGATAATTAAATTTAAAAACTCAAAAATTGATCCGGATATATTTGGAAGTGACAATAAGTTGTACACGGAATTAAAATAACACTTAGAGAAAATTTCGTTTATATTTGGAAGTGTGACAAGGCTGGTGAACTACTTAATAATGATCAAATTATAAGAGGGAAAGAAATGGTGCATTTGCTAGATGCGTGTCACATGATGTCCGCTGCCCCAAAAAGTGACAATTAATTATAATTTTGATAGATCAAACGTAAACATGAGCATGATAGCTGTCACATCTTGTCTCTCTCAATTTTGATGTTTTATTTATTTTTTATAATTTATTAACATAATTATTAATGAAAACTTTATAAAAAAATATGCTAAAAATATGCTAGACGTGTAAACGCATCTCACGAATTTCACTGATGGGTCGAGAATCGATAGGCAGCTAAATAGGTAAGAACAAAGAGAATTTAGTGCAAATAGTAGGCCATGCGGCATTATGTCACATATCGACATTATGCAACATTATGTCAAAACCTATCTCGTATCTAAACACAAGCTGATTCATGTTCTTCGAGAGTTTTTATGGAATTGATCGATATGTTTCTTAAACCACTCTTTTTATTTATTTCGTGATAGCGGGATAAGTTTTTCGGTCCATTTTTAAGTAACATTTTACCCTACATTTTTAGATGACGGACATAAATATTTATCATCGTAACAAAGAAAATTACAAGTCTATTAAAGAGAACATGGGCAAAATATTCAACCCATGATAATTTATTAAAATAATCATCTTTTAGTCATTACTATAATGTTCGTAAAAAAAAGGTTGAGAATAGCATTTTCTTTTCAAATCATGGTGTCTAAGTTTATACGTACACACAAAATCTACGCAAATTTGTTTGAAAAATTAACTCAAAATGCGTTGTAATTTATATAGAAAAAAAAAGAAATTATTTTGATTGCAGTAATAAATTTCATTTTATTTAAAAAACAAAAAGAAATTGAAGTGTTTGGAATAATAGATGTTGAAAGAAACATGGTACATTTGGTATTATGGTTTGTCTTCATGAAAAATGGAAGATGAACATAACCATTTTGTTACTACAATCTGTGGGGGCCACCTTTCATCAAACTCCCCGAAATTCTGAAATTGTGTTAAAATAATCCAAAATTAATTGTCTTATCATTGGAATCTTTGTTCTTTTTCTTAATGGGTCCCATCTTTTACATCAAAATAATGAAAATATATATTTTAATTTTAAACTCTAATGCATTTTTAAGGTCTTCAAGTCCGTGACCCTTTAAGTATCTAAAAAATAAAATAAAAATAAGAGAATAAAGAATTTTCTATTTGTTAAATATCTTCTTTAAATAATTGATAAATTAAATGCAACTAATATTGCAAACTTATTAATATTAATTAATATATTTATAATATCACTATTCAAAACAAATTAATTAAAAAATCAAACTTTTAGAAGTAATTCCTTCCGCGGATTGGCCCACTCATTCGTGGGACCCTTTAGAACTTACGGGAGGGAACCCACCAGCTCGTGCGGGTTTACTTTAATAGTCGAAGAATGGTAAATCTGGAAATAAATCTTGCGCTGCTCTAATGTGAGAGTTGTTACCTTCAATATTGGGGTAGCTCCTTGGGACATCAAGAAAAAAGTCTTTCATCTATAAGCTGGTGAATCACTCTAATTTACCTTCTTACAATCTATCAAATTAAAATGTGAAAGTTTGGAGGAGAGAAATTTTACTTTTTGGAAAAGCCAACCTCAGAAGCGGGTCCCAATGAGTACCCACGCTCCACTACCTATCTGTCTAGTTTGTCAAATGGGCCCCACATCTGGCAACGAGAGAGATGAACATCACTCATGGTCTCACATCTGTCTCCTCTCCCTTACCGTGTTGCCTTCCACACGTTATTATAATCTCAAAATTAACCCAAGTTTATATTAACTAATTACACAATTAAATACTACGTCATATTGCGATTTTTACATTTTAAAATATTTTTATCTACCCAATAATGCTTCTTTTGCAAATAAATTTAAAAAAAAAGGAATCATTCAGACAATAATTGAAAACTGGAAAACATGAAACCTCTGCTTAGGTCGGCCACCCAAAACAAGGCCTAGATACGACGTTTAAAGAGATGTATAATATAAACTTTAATTATTCAACGATTAAGCTCTCCTCTCAAATCTCAAGTAGCATTCAGTTGGAAGATCAAGCTTCATATCTCCTCCATTTCCGAGAATTACTTGTTTGGGTCCGGTTCGGCTCATTTAGACCGAACTTATCCCGACCATAGCTGTGTCGTTCTAATTTTTACACGTATTTGCTAAAAATACATTAATATTTAGATTATCGTTTAAGCAAGACAAACGCGTCATTTAAAGCACGGACAAATGGGAGACGAGGAGGAGTGAATAAATAGAGAAGGTTGAATAGTCGTTTTCGGGTGGGTCCAACTTCGTACAATAAGGTAGGCCCCACCGCTGATGCAAATGTTCATATGTTGGGATGCACATTAGTCTGTCCTCGCGTCCAAACACCCTCTCCAGACTCCACGGACCGGCTCTGGCTGATGGCTCAACCATCTAAATTATAATTATAATTACTTTTTTTTTAATAAAATTAAATTATGTACACATATTAAAATCTTCGTACGTAGTATTAATATTCGATCCCAATTTTCTAAAAAAACATATTAATTATTAAATTCATTATAAATTGTCAATAACTGAATCAAATAATGTTAGTTTATAACACGTGAGTTTAAAACCAAATGGAACGTTATTGCATGAGTCAATGGCTCTCGAAGTATGAAGACTACTTTGCCCGGTTTTCTAATTTTGTTATTATTATTATTTTGACAATATCAGGCACGTGTCATTTGATGACGTAATCGAAATTCAAATCTTGCTCACCTTTTTAACTAACTTTAATCCATTTGTAAACAGAAATCGCACGTGCCAACCCCTAGCAAAAACCTACGCTAGTTAACTCAACCACGGTTAGTTCTCTTCCTTGTATTTGTTCTTCCGTACTTCCACAGCATAAATACCCCTCAACTTTCTTCTCTCTTTTCCAAATCTCTCCCTCTCTCTCTCTCTCTTCCTTTCGTTTGCTTTCTCGTCTCATCTTATCTCTCTTTCTCTCTGCAGCGGAAGACTTTTTCTGTGCTCTGTGTACGGACTGGTTTTTCTTGAGTTCATCAATCCTAATTTTCAGGTTCGAGGGAAAAAGCTGCATCGACTTTCATTGCTCTCTGCAAAATGGCTCTCCATTTCGAGCTTTAACTTCTGTGGAGAACTTCCTCACTGTATCTCGCATTTCGATTTGATAACCAGCTCTCACGTCGCTTCATTAGCAGCTCCATTTCCTTGTTTGTTGCTTGCTTGTAGCTTCAATTTGTGCACTGACGATTCAAGAGTTAGAAGATTGAATCGCGTAACCGAAGAGGAGACATTAAATTTTGGAGAGAGTTTGGATAAGAATTTAATACTCTTCCATTTAGGGAGAGATATCTAAGATGTATGAGGTAAACTACGACGCTGCAGTGAATTCTAACCAAACTTCCATGAGTAGTGAAAGCTGTAGTAGCCTTAGCTGTCTTTCCTTTGACGTCGCTATCGATTTAGCGACTGTTCGGTCCTCGCCGGAGAGAATGAGGTTTAAGCCTCACCGATCATCAGACTTGGCATACTCCGCCATTGGTCTCCGTAAAATGAAGCCAACCTTTCGAGATTTTCAGCTCGTTCAAAGAATTGGCTCCGGAGACATTGGCACGGTCTATCTCTGCCGATTATGGAACTCGAGTATCGGCGATGAGGACGATCCTTGTCTTTACGCCATGAAAGTTGTTGACAAAGAAGCTTTGGCGCTGAAGAACAAAGTGCAGAGGGCAGAGATGGAGAGGAAGATTTTGAAGACGCTAGATCATCCTTTTCTTCCTCTACTCTATGCTGAGTTTGACGCCTCTCGGTTCTCCTGTATCGTCATGGAATTTTGCTCGGGCGGTGATTTGCATGCCCTCATGCATAAGCAGCCACTGAAGTGCTTTTCTCTGAATTCAGCCAGGTAACATTTTCCATATTTTCTTCTACGATTGATGATCAGTTCTGGGAAGATGTTTTGAAATTTCCTTGCATTTTCCTTTTGTTTTCTTCCCTATTTTGACCATAAATGAAGAAGTGTTCAGTTTCACCGAAATTTCATTTCCAAATGGAATCCTTCCCTTCAATTTCCTCTCTCTAAATATGAACTTAATAGGAAATTTCCTGCCTAATCTTTGTGTAGTCTTTACGTAGTTGAGATTTCTAGAATTGCTTATTTGACTTAGCCGCAAAAGACAATCAATGAAAAATTAATAGAAACGATAAATCGCCTTATCCGGCTCGAATATTTTTCAAAATGGAATTTGCTAGAACAGGAAAAGTTAAACCATCTGATGTAAGATATATCACTGAAAAGTGTTTTCTTAGAGGTCACTTAACCTCTGAGAGAAATTATTAGCTTAGTTTCCGATCCTATGTCGAATTGCTCGAATCTCAATGCATTTTGCAAATAGTAGCCTAAAAATTCCGATCGGGACTCCTATTTATTTCCAGTCCGGCTCATTTTCTTGTTACAATTTCTCAGGTTTTACGCTGCGGAGGTTTTAATGGCGCTAGAGTATCTGCACATGCTAGGCATTATCTACAGAGACCTGAAGCCGGAAAACGTGCTGATCAAATCAGACGGTCACATCATGCTCTCGGATTTCGACCTCTCACTCTGCTCTGACGCAATCCCGGCCGTTGAAACTCCCGACTCGACGCCGGATCCTCCTATGGCTCCGACGTTCTGCACCCGCTCACAGGGGGTAATATCTTCCATCTCCACGGTGTTTCCTTGCCTTCGAAACCGCCAATTGCGGTCGAGAAAGGTCCAGAATTCAACTCCAAACCGGCTCTTTGTGGCGGAACCGACAACAGCACGGTCTTGTTCCTTTGTTGGGACCCACGAATACGTCTCTCCAGAAGTTGCCTCCGGTGGGTCCCATGGTAACGCCGTTGACTGGTGGGCCTTCGGGATCTTCGTCTACGAAATGATCTACGGCCGCACCCCTTTCGCATCCCGATCGAATGAAATGACACTGACCAACATCATTAAAGAGCCCCTAACGTTCCCTACGCCGGTGCCCAAGAGCGCGCTTGAATTGCACGCCCGCGACCTCATCTCCGCCTTGCTCAACAAGGATCCGGACAGCCGACTCGGGTCGAAACGCGGATCTAGCGACGTGAAGAAGCACCCGTTCTTCAAAGGCTTGAACTTCGCCCTTCTTCGGTCCTTTAAACCGCCGAAGATGCCTCGCCTGAAATGGCAGAAAAGGACGTCGTCCCTTACCATTAAGACTAACGCGGAATCCACAGCCTTCGATTACTTCTAAACGACGACTGAGAGCTAGTTTTTGGACGCGTTTACCCCCAATTTTAGATGGCAGACAAACCAACGTTTAAGTTCGCCACGATGTGTGCGTTCGCTGTTCAGACTTTTACGTGACGATGCTTTAAAACGACATCGCCTCAGACAGAATACTCAAAATTAGGAACTATATTTACTACCAAGAAATTGATGAGCTATAATTTGGCTTGATCGGAGCTCTGGGGTTCGTTTACTATCAACAATAGGAATAAAATATCGACTTAACAGAATCAATCATAATCGAAGACTTTTCAATATTCATCTGCCCTTGGCCTCCGTCGTTGTTTCCGAGTTCATTTCGACATGCATTATTTATTAATGGTAATAAAATGAAAATAATTGGAAGCAGTAGCTCACATCAAAGCAGAAGCTAGTTATTCGTCAATCTGGGACCCATTTCTGTCTCAAGGGACCTGCACCTCCAACTGTAAAAGCACACTTCTTTGACAGAGATGCTTCCTTCCTATTTTTCCTTTTTTTTAAAATGGACCCCAAATAGTTGTTATCTCCGACCGAGACCCCACGCTTGTTTTAAAAACACATCGTGCCTGCGGTGTTTCTCATAGTCCAGGTCTAAGCTGTCTCTCCTTTTTGCTACCTTGTTGCTTTCACTGACGCTCTACTATCAAACCTTTCTTAAATGAGTAATATGCTATGATTATTTATCATAACTTATTTTATGATATGTGAATTANAGCTCTACAATTATTCAATTTAATATGATTACTAATTTATCTTTTAAGTTCTCAAGATTAATAGTTAGTAGTATTGTGATTTGTGATTCAATTTAAAATCATATTTAAATACCTTATCAAATAAATATATAATAAAAAATTTAGAATCAGATGCGTACTAAAGTCGTCACACAAATTGACAATAATGTCTTATAACAAAAAAATAATAATTTGCTAAAAAATAATTTTATTATTTAACATGTAATTAACTATCAAAATTAAGATTTAATTCGTACTTTACCTTAACATTAATTTACTAAACTTTTTTTGGACCTGATTTGAAATTAAAGGAGAGTATGTTTGAAAAAAAAATACTCTCCTTTCTATTTTGGAAGAATTATAATTTCAATTTGATTTTATAAAACAAATAATTCTAAAACTCAAAAATAAGAAATACGCCCAAAAAACAGAATGACGACTCGAGTTCTTTCAAAAAAACAGAGTAATGCTTCAGAGTAAAATAACATAACAGCAACATATATAAGCAGAAGTCATCGTGTAATACCTTGTAATTAACAGGCTGCAATGGAGGTAAGAAGCCAAGAACCAGTAGCTACTTTAGCTGCCGCAGAGCTTGCAACAGCCTAAGCATCTGATTTCCCCACGATTGAGGACAGTATTTCCTTTGCTGGGATCACATTAATCAGGTAGCTCCAGACTGCAAATCAAGAAGGTTAAAGTATTTGGGAAGCCATAAATATGGAAGTTCTTACTCTGGAATCAGTTTTTCCAAGCACAATAAGTCCACCTACGACAATGACAAGTTCTTAGAGGCAACCTTTATAAGAAAGCATAAACAATCTCCAATGAAAAGAACTCCCGCCCTTAAAAGAGTTTTAGTAGCTGCAAAATTAAATTTGTTTATGTTCTTAAGAACATTATAGTCACCGATGTACAGGTAAAACTGTTCTCATCACAGTCTTCCGACCAATCGCTTTCTGTTTCTTAGAGACAAACTGATGATGTCTTTTTCCATCTCAAGATAGAGGGAATGTACCACCTGACAAATCATTTGGCAGTTGAAGCTTTGGGATTACTTGAGCTGATTGTATATCAATTATATTGTTATCAGATGATGCCTGATAGTTAGTCACTAATAGAAGTCGTCTCAATGTAATTTTTGTGATTCAATTCAAAGCGAAGTCTCAGTAATTCATTTGAGTTCCATAAAAATAACGAGGAACTTAGAAGATCTAGTGGTAGGGATTTTGAGGGTACTATTCGAATAATAGACAGGGAGAGTTTGAAGCACCTTTTTGGATTGCGTATTGGTGTTTCCCTAAACATTCATTTTATTGTTTTTCTTTCTACAATGGTGGTTTAGAAGTATTTCGTAAACTTGATATCTCCCTCCGCAAATTTGTTAATAGCTGAGGTGAATAACTAAAGCCATGGAGAGGCTTTTGCGACCACAGATTATTGCTTTTGCTTGTACTGTGAGTTTGCAATTAATATTTTCAGAGCAAGTCCACACAAAGCCCTCTTTCTTTCCTCGCACTGTGGAAATTCTTATCCTATAGCTCTATTCTATTTGACTTTCTACCTAAAGCTATCCGTAGCTGTAAGAAAGTTTGTTTAATTCAGATAGAGAGTGTAATGAATAGTCTAACCTCAGAGTTCTAAGTTTAGAAAATCCATGCTTAAACTAAAATCATTGACAGAAACCTTTGTTTAGGACTCTTAGTCTTCAAACTCTAGGTTCATAAGTAAATCCATGACCCTAATTTCATAGGACGTCTCATCCACGAAGAATTAACCCTGATAACAACAGATAGCTAGCAAAGGTATAAGAAGCATCTGCATCAAAGTAACTTTTCTAAGGTTAACCAACTTGTTTTACAAAAGGTGATTCAGCAGACTACTTCAGAGACCTTCAAGATTTAGCACAAAATTCATCGCAGTAAAATAAAACGTGATTTCCATTGACTTTTCAGTACAGCAGCAGGAAAAATACAATAGCGGACTCTATATATCATTTTCCTTTGAATTGTTTATTTTACTTATCGGTAGAATACACGATAGCATGACAAGAATTCAGCAGATTGAAACTAAAAAATCGGCCAGGTAACTTAAAAGAGGAGAAAATCCTTCACAGACACGCTAAAATTCCTGTGTTTGAGCTTAGATTTCAGGAAAAACAAAAAGTACAGAACAAGAAACTCAAATTAAAAAAATCGTTAAATCGAAGGCTAACCTTGTGTTGATTATGATGGAAACAACGAAGATTACGCTAACAAAACCTATCAAAGCGCATATCCATTGATTTGCAGATGAATACGAGAGAGGGAGAGCGCGATAACGGAGAGAGATTGAAAAGATGAAGAGGAACGAATGAATTTACAAAAGGCGGCAACAGTTTTTAAGCCTTTAATCGCACGTGCCCCGGCGCGCGCTAACTGTTTTACTCTCCTTCACGGCTTCACCAGCACCGCTCGGCGCTCACTAGTTGAAAATTTAGATATGTTAACATAAAAATAGTTTAATTATAAATAAGGTTTTTTTAATAATATCTTAAATTTTTAATTTTATAAATTAATATTTTAAAGTATTAATTTTTTCTTTTTGATAATACCTTAAATTTATAATTTTATCAATTAATATTGAAATTCATAAAAATATCAACCAAACACAGTTATTAAATCATCGTTAATTGAGCTCTTTTTACTACACCTTTTATGATCATTCGACGATCATTTTGGTGGTTATCGATCTCTCAAACATTTTTTCCCATCTATAAGTATGGTTAATAAGTTGTCCACTAAGGGCCATTTACAAATTCGTCATATCTACGCACATGAATTTTCAATTCATAGCTCATTAGCCCGATTCAAACCGACCCAAACCAAATCGTATTTCTCTAATATTTATACTACATTTTCCGTTTAGAGAAGCATATAACCCGATTTTCAACTTGATTTTTAACCCAAATTAAAACTTGGTCGAATGATTTCTAACTTGTCTACTTAATAACGAAAGCATGATTTGCTCATAAGTTTGGGTCAAAACAATAGATAAAAGTCACAAAGAAGAAGAGAGAGGTTTTACTTGGGAGGATGATCATCATCTGAAATTACAGCAATGAGCTCTTCCACTTCTCAACTTGTCCCAAAGACACAGCATTTGCCTTGGCGACTGGTAATGTGCAGTGAAATAATCCTCAATGCAACCATATTGACAGAATTTCCAGTTATGCGCATAATGGACGGCTCCGATCGATTGATTGAATTGCTCCACCCACATTCCCATGCTCACGTCTTCCATTTTGAACGGCTGAGGCACGTTCATATGGAAAATCAAAATGGCTATGAGAGATAGAAACCTAGAGAGAAAGAGAGAGAAAGAGAGTTTTTGTTCGACTCACCCGGAGGCTTTGATTGACGTGTTGAGAGACGATGTATTTTGCAATGTCGATGGAGATTATGTATCCGGGGCCATTGGCGTAAGGAGGGTAAACTTCTTCGGGCCATTCCTGCATAGTTGAATGAAAGATAGCAAATCGTAATAGCTTCCAAAAACAAAATAAAAAAAACTGTTTTTTTAGAAACAAGTCTTGGTGGGTTGTCTGCTTTGAAAACAAATTAAAAACAGGTCAGCAAGATTCTACTTTGAAAATTCTAAATAGGGAAAAAAACTGCTTAATTCAAGTACTTCTCTCTCTTTTTTTTCTTGAGATAGGATCTTCCCCCTTCTTCTATCCTATTTCCATTCTCTATAGATATTTTGATTCTCATCGAAAAATAAAATAAAATTTGAATGTCAAATGTACAAACCTCGTAAGTAACCGCCCACTTTCCGCTCCTAAGAGGTCGATGCAAGAGGTTGAGATTACCCATATAAAGGGACTTTTTTGAAGTAATTCCCTCGATCTCTTTCAATACCGTATCGATCCTCGCAAAAGTGTCATCATCACATTTCATAACATATGAAGCTGATACATTCTGAACCTGAACCAAACACATTTTGAATATTTGAGGGAAATAAAACTGAACAAAGACATTAAATTTTCAACTTTAAAATATTATTCAACAATTTAATAAGCTTCAAACTTCTAACAAGAGTAGTGAACTCACCCCGAATTCACATATAGCAATAGTTTTCAGTACGACAAGCTCGTATCGATCCATGAAAGGAAGGATTACAATGTCACCAAAAAAATCAGCCTCCTTCTTCAATACTGCATTCACTTCCTTCCTCGGATTCTGCATGTTACGAATTTATCACAATCTTAGGAAAAATTTTAACAAGAAACAAGAAACTAATCTAATATTCCCGAGTCGAGGCAATTTGACAAGTATCAACCTCTTTGATACATTGACTTTAATTTGATGAGCTCTCTAAAATCGTCATTTATTTTTAGTTCTCAACTTTAGTAAAAGACAATACAGAAATACAAACCCTTACCAATGCAACAAAGAAGCGAACTACTACTGTTGAAGACTTTATAGCAGACGATTGCATCCAAGTTTTTCTAACAGCCATGCGCTCGGCAAAGTGATTGGTAGCAGACAAAACTCCAATGAAGACCTTAATATGGATCGAGGGCAATGATTGGGCTTTCCATTTATCCAACATTTCCAAGACTCTTTGGGGCGTGAAACTTGGATGAGAAGTTGGAAGAGACGTTGCGTAAACTGAGTGAATGTTTACATCTCCTTTAATTGCTAATCCCGTCGCATCTTCAAGAGTGAATCCCTGGTAATTCATCAAAAAATATATGATTTTTTCCCAATAGATTTAAAAATCGTAAATACTAAAAGAACCTTCTCAATGGATTAACTTACGGGTCGATATGGAAAAGAAGTCACGTGTCTACCACCAACATTAATATGATATCCCTCAACACCGGCCCGGAGTGTAAGGATAAACAATCGTCCCTCCACAAAGGGAAATGGCCAGGTCACTTCTGGCTTCTGCTCTCGGCCAATGAAACGCTTGAACCAAGAGGTTGTCTTTGATTCTTTTGAGTCTACCAGATCATCTCTTATCCACCTCTCACATCGATCATGTCCATCGACTGTGAAATAAAACGATTACAGCAGATTCATACCCCATAAATGAAATTTCGAAAAGATAAAAAATTACAGAATATGGAGGTTTCTATGGAGGTTCTACGAATAAAGTTTACAATAGAAAAAATGGATTGTTTAAGGCATGATTACCAAGCATGTCATCATCGTTCTTTGATGGCAATCCGTCACACCTTTGAGCGGTTCCCCATTGCATCCTATAACATGTGTTATGTTCAATTACAGGATGCATACTCCAATCACCTTTTAGTCGTGGATTTACATGAAGAATCTTTGGAGGGTCCTCTCCATCAACTGATTTTAACCCCTGCAATTCAACCATAAACTGTGAAACCATCACCATAGCATTGCCCCGCCTCAACTTCAGAAGCTGGGGTACATACTCCTGATGAGGATAATGAGGAGTTCCAATCACTGTCACAGATGAACCAGCAGCAAGTCCACAAGGAAGAAACATAATCTTATCTCCTCTCATAAATTCTTCCCCACCAATAGATAACCACGAAGGGCACAATTCGGGTTTTCCTTCGAAGAAAGAAGTCTCTGGACTATCACCTGAATCAACATTCTCCACTTCTCCCCATGCCTTTAATCCTAGCATCCAAGCCTCGTCTGCTATTTTCTCGAGTACTGACAAGTTAATGGTCCTATTTCTCTGCTTCATAATTTCACCTGTAATTCTACCGTACTTGTGCTGTAGTGGTTTAATAGTTTTGGATCCCCTCTTTTCCTCTTCGACCGGTTCTTTCTTGGGCATTGATGGGGCATTTTGGTACGGATCATCTTCCAATTTTCGATGGAATGTATCCTTGTGAGCAGAGCTAAAGAATGATTTGCTCAACCCTGCGTCTTCAAAGTTTCCTCCCTCTATCTGATCTATTCTTCCATCAGTTTCGTCCCCACTCAACATCACTACAAAGTGAGGAAACTTAAAGGAGATAAAGACCAAGTATAGTAACCCGACAATCAACAACAGATGCGAAAGCTTGAACCTCCTTGCTCCCGGAGGTTCATTTTTTTGCCTCTTCATCTTCAGAATCGTAATATACAGCACTCTTTCCGTAAATCGAACATTCCTAATTCACCGCACATAAATCAACTGCAGCACAGTCATCGCTGCCTAATTAAGAGCAACTAAACCCTCAGCACAAAAATCACAAGGAAAAATCAAAAGGCGAGAGCTGCAATCAGCGAGTAGACACAGCGATGGCCCAATCTCGAGCTCAACCGCTACCAATTTCAGATGCGAAAAGCACTTCGCGGAAAAAAAAACAAATTTAAAATTTACCGTAAAATATTTCAAAATTCACTACCATACAGCAGCGTTGCTAGAGTTTCGACCAACCTCTCGCCCATCGAAACCCTTCACTAAGAATGAGAGAGAATGCCAGAAATTGCGCGAGATGAGAGTTACTGGGTCATCAGTGTTGTTAAAGAAATGGGAATGGGATTGAAAACGAAAGCGACGCAAGTGCGCCCCAAAACAATGATCCAGGTTCAGAGCGAGAGAGAGAAAGGGGCCACCTTTATTGGCCACCTTTACCAAATTTATAGAAATATAACTGCTCAAAGTTAGTTTGTAGTTACAAACATCGGAGATATTTTTGGTGTTAATAGTTTATTTAAATGAAATTATTATATTAATTTTTTAAAAAAATATTGAACACCAATATTAAATGATCACATAAATTAAATAAGCATTATGATAATATTAATTTGTGTTACTCGTATTAATCTCTCGAATATTATTGAGGTTTATCGAATCTCACGATGTAAATTATCAATAAAAACATATTAAATTATTTAATGTAATAAAAATAAAAATTTAAAAATTTAATGGCTTTGGTATTCTCGATTCTTAGGCAATAAATTAATTATTGAAAGAAAATAAAAATTAACAAGATGTCTCATTAGTCACTTCAAAGAAGGCGACCAGAAATTGAGATAATAATTAATGAAAGATAATTATAATTAATGTGGTCGAATATACATAAATATTTAATTTTATTTAGATTTTCAGCAATTATCATGCGTAAAAAACACAAGATAGGTAGGTTTTTCGAGACTTAACATACATATACATATATATAATCAAAGGAACTTTGTTTGAAATTATATAATATTGTTTTATATAAGTGATATTGTATTTAAAATTAAATTCGCAAATGTTATGTTGTAACAAAAGATGTATATCAAATTAAATTATGAACTAGATATCGTGATGGGTATGGGCCTAGTGTCCTAATGTTGGTCCGACCTTATCGAGTGATTTTTTATATTGCTTTGCATACATGCCCTTTTTTAGATTAAAATAGTAATTACTTGCAAATGGGGCTAAAGCTTGAGTCAATTATAAGTAATTTATATTTAATTAAGGATAAGCTGGAGGCCAAATAGATGGTTTAATAATCTATTTCGTGTAATTCTCACATGTGAAAATAATGTATTTAATAAATATTTGTTACGGTCATCTAACGATATCTCTAAATGATAATAGTCGTTCACTAGTATCCTGTCCATGCAAGTATCATCGTACTCGTATTACGATGATTTTGGGTTACATGTGGGGTTTTGATGGTCCGGGTTTTAGTTTGATTGAATTTCATTGAATGATTCGGTTTATAATTTTTATATCAAAAAAGGTTAAAACTTACCAAACAATCTAATAATCACCAAAAATCATTAAATAATGCATATTTTAATTTTCAAATTCTCACCATGTAATTAAAAAACTTAAATTTTTAAGAACTAAAATGGAGATCTCATCTTACATTAATTCAAGTAGGATGGGTGGTGGAGACCGACGCGTCGTTCTCAATCCTCCATAGTCGCGTCGAAAAGGTTTCTAAATTGCTCGGACCCTCCAAAATCTAAATCTTAAAAATACCAATGAAAATATCTAAGGTGTCGTTTATCTTGTAATACAATATTTAAAAAATACACGAGATAGAGTATCCTCAAACTGGTCACAAGAATTTGCAAGTATTATTCTTTTTCTAGTTTGAATTGTTATACCTTCGATGATTATATGGTTGTGACTCCTGATTTTTTCAATAATTATAATAAATAAATATTTATATTTTAATAAATTAATTGTACTTTAACTAAATCAATTATATTTTGACATGTCAAATGTTAGCGTATACAATAAGAAAGTGAAACATAGTTAAACTATAATTTCACCTATTTGAACGGATCTGATCTTGTTTTATCGTTTCACTTTCGGTCGACGATAGAGATTTAACTTCTCCATGCAATTAGAAGTGTCCAAATTAAATAACAATGTTGAATTATTGAACTCATTCATAAATCATACCCACTCCATTCCTTCTACCATGCTCTTATTTCCAAACCCTTAAAAAAGATGATTGAGTGGGCCACGTTGCAATTTCCTAAGATCTAAGGGTTAAAACGACAATTATCGTCCATGACTAATCTCATCCATTTAATATATTAATGCAATTTAATTATTTAAAAAATTATTTTAAATGTGATTATATTTTTAAGAGAGCAAAAAAATTGTCACTCGATTAAAAAATTTATGTATAATTTGTCGTAAATACTCACGTGATTTGTATTTACCAAAGTACCCTCGTTAGGCACTAAGCCAAACTAGAGTCGGAAAGATTGCTCTCTTTGTCGATCTTGTTAGATTTATTGAGATTTTTATCCAATTTCTCAAATGAGATCTAATTATCTTTTTCGATTAGGTTTTGTCGTGACTATGAAACATAGAAACATGGTTTTTTGGTCGCTCCAATTTCATGGATTGCCTATCATTTCCATGAGTGAATAAAATATTAAAGATGTAAGAATGTGTTAATTTCGTTTAGAAATATGGGAAAGTAGGTATGTCTACCTTTTTTTGTGACCATGATCCGAAGTGTATTCAGAAAATGCAGCTGTAGATTTGTTCTATCTCACTAATAATATGGACACGAACTGAGTTTTCTAATTCAAGAACAAGGATTCCAAAATTTCTCTTTGATTTTACTAAAAATGCTCGCTGTTTCTCTCACTATCGTTTCTCTCTGTAAATTTAAAGCCTTTGAGGATTGATTGGTGCAATTGCAAATGGGTCCTTTGGAAAAAAGGGAAGAGAGAGAAAGAGAGTGTAGTGGAGAAGAGGGTTGAGAGGTAAAGCAAGAGTAGCTGAGACTGATAGCTTAGCCTAAAGCCAAACTAGACGGTGTACGAAATTTCCATTACTGGAAGAAGGGTCGAAGGAAAAAACCCTCTACATTTCAGTCCATTATGGAGTATTTATGAGCTTGCATTATGAAGCTTGTTAAAGTAAGAAATACCCATATTCGAAGAAGTGTGAAGCTTTGCTGCTTCAAAATGTATATGCCCGAGGACCGGAGTCGTTAATTTCTGCTCTGAAATCTGGTTAGTATAGCAGTTCATGGAGGGAATGGTGTTCTTCGGTTTTATCTGCCTTTTATTTTTCAATTATTTGGTGTTTTCATCTGTTAGGTCATTGTTTTACTTCTAAACTTCGATTTTCTATTCGTGATTTGGTTGAATTTGTTGGAAGAACACGAGCTGATTTCCTCGGGTTCTAATGGTTTTCGTCGTAGTTTACAGTGTCTACTGGAATGCGGAATTCGATGTTGATTTTTTTAACGAGAATGAGGCTGAAATTGATCTTCACTTGTAGAAAAACAAGCTTTGAAAAGCATGAAAGTGGGTTTTAGCCCTTTTCTCCAAGTTTCTTTGCTCTGAAATTTTCAGATCTCGCAATCAGTTGGGATTTTAATGGCTTTAACTCTCGATAGTTTGAGATTTGCTCAGTAAAAAAGAGGGAAAAAAGAAATTTGAACTGCTCAAAAAGATATCTGGATCTAAAAATCTTCTTCTAATCATAGAAAAATGAGGCTTTCTTCAGCTGGTCTAAGTCCTCAATCCCACGAAGGTATGTTCTATTCTACCATTTCACCATACCCACTTGTCAATTTGTAGTATTTTGCAAATGGGTTTCTCTTGTTCTCTTGCTTTGATTTATCTAAGTTTTTATTTGATGATATTCAGGAGAGGTCTTAAATTCTGAGCTATGGCATGCTTGTGCTGGTCCTCTGGTTTCTCTACCTGCAACAGGAAATAGAGTTGTGTACTTTGCTCAAGGTCATAGTGAACAGGTGAAAACCCAACTTGAAATTACGAGTATTCTTCTTGATAAACAATAATGCCCTCTTTCAGACGTTTCTTATGATCTTCTAAATCTAGGAAACCATGAAATTTTTGGAAACTTGTAAAACTAAAAACATCTTTTTAGAACTAAACTTAAATTTCAAGTTTATTACTATATCTTAAATTACCCTTTATCTCTAGCTTTCCTTCCCGTTTATTCAGTTTCAAAAGGCTGAGTTTTGTAGGATTTTCATGCTTTCTTTCGACTGATCTACGATTTTCTGCATAAATATTTGTTGGGGTGTTTTTATAGCCTTATTAGCTTCATGCATCTTACATTTGGATAAAATTGTTTGTAATTTTCTTATGTGTACTGTAAAGGTTGGATCGATCCATTGTTTTAAATATTGTTTATTGTTATACGAAGGTTACTGCTTCAACGAATAAGGAAGTGGATGCTCATATCCCAAGCTATCCGAGCTTACCTCCTCAACTTATTTGCCAACTTCACAATGTGACTATGCATGTAAGGCTTCCTACTTCGATTTCTTATCGCTTCTTAATGGCCTAGAAAAAAATCTCATACATTCAAAACTAAATCCAATCATTTTAGTTTTCAACTTTCCAATTTGGGGGTTCTGATAGGAGAGTAAGTTGCCTATTGGCATATCCTTTAACATCATGATTTGATATTTTCAGGCAGATGTTGAAACAGATGAAGTGTATGCTCAAATGACATTGCAGCCGCTAAGTCAAGTATTTCTTCTCTGATCTCATGAAATTTTAGTTCATGAAACTATCAACACATGAATTTTATATTTTATTTTTTAAATTTCCTGTTCTACAGCAAGAGCAAAAGGAAACTTACCTTCCAGCTGAGTTGGGTGCTCCTAGTAAACAACCCACTAATTATTTTTGCAAAACCTTAACTGCAAGCGATACGAGCACTCATGGAGGTTTCTCTGTTCCTCGGCGGGCAGCTGAAAAAGTGTTTCCTCCATTGGTAAAATCCTCTTAGAGTCTCAAGAATGTCTTGATCTTCAACATTATATTCAGAATATTACCTGAAAGTCGATTTCTCTTTGCAGGATTTCTCTCTGCAGCCCCCTGCTCAAGAACTAATAGCTAGAGATCTTCATGACAATGAATGGAAATTTAGACATATATTTCGTGGTAGGTACGGCAGAGCAACTTTTTTTTTTTGTAAATGATGTAAAAGGGACAGATCTAAAATTAGCTATGGATGAAATTATTGTTTTTTTGTAAAAAAAGTGGAAAATAGAATAATTTATTGTACACAGCATAATTCAAAGAGTTGGATTTTTATTTGTACAGGGCAACCTAAAAGGCATCTACTTACCACTGGATGGAGTGTTTTTGTGAGTGCTAAAAAGCTTGTTGCTGGAGATTCTGTGATCTTCATCTGGTAGGATTGTGCAATTGGTCTATTTCTACATTATCTAATGTTTTACGTCAGTTCGATTTTATAGTCTTTTTACCTAATTTTGGAGACTTTAACTAAGAAAAATTTTCAATTTCAAGATGGATTATCTTAAATTTTGATATTTTGGTTGTAGCATTATCGTAGAAGATCATCTTAATTGTTATCTATGTGGTTTTTTTTATTAATATCTTGCTTTTCTATAATTTTTTTTTCTTCATTTTGTACTTCCTATTTAGAAGACATTTTGGAAGAAAGTTCTAAGTA
This sequence comes from Begonia fuchsioides, assembly GCA_003255005.1. Classification (NCBI taxonomy): domain Eukaryota; kingdom Viridiplantae; phylum Streptophyta; class Magnoliopsida; order Cucurbitales; family Begoniaceae; genus Begonia; species Begonia fuchsioides. The sequence goes on along the minus strand of QAOC01023396.1, from coordinate 367,658 downwards.
TATCATTCACTTCAGGAATGAAAAAAATCAATTACTCCTTGGCATTCGACGCGCTAATCGACCGCAAACGATAATGCCTTATTCAGTTCTATCATGCGATAGCATGCATTTGGGCCTTCTTGCTGCTGCGGCTCATGCAGTCGCAACAAACAGTCGATTTACCATATTTTATAACCCAAGGTTTGAAAAGTTTAGAATTTTAATCTAAAATATTTAAGGGTATGTTTGTTCTTAAAAGCTTTCTTAAATTTTTTCCCTGAATAGAAGTTGGAGAGATCGAATGCCCACTAAAGATGAAAACCATAGAATTGTTTTTGAAAATGATACCCACTAATGCCCTTCATAGTTATACTTTTATTTAACATCAAGGTTTCTTCAGGGCTAGCCCAACTGAATTTGTAATACCATTTGCCAAATACGTAAAGGCAGTCTACAACACTCGTGTTTCTGTTGGAATGCGATTCAGGATGATGTTCGAAACTGAAGAGTCAAGTGTTCGCCGGTATGTTGTATTGATTCTGACCATCCAATTTTACGGACAAACTCATGCACTTTAAAATCAGCTAATCAATAAAAACATGTAATTAGAGAATAATTGAGTTTTCATTTGATGATGCTTTTTCCTTGTTTGTTTTTCTTTTGAATAATCCATCTATTTCATGCTTCTTTTAAGCTACATGGGTACAATTACCGGGATTAGCGACTCGGATCCTCGGTGGGCAAAATCACATTGGCGGTCGGTCAAGGTTGGTGGTTGAGATTAATTGGTTCTTCACTTCTCATTTATTGATTATGGAATTATGATTATATGACTTAGAGATTTAGTAATTAAATTAATCTCGTACTAACAAATTGAATTTTTTAGATTATTATCAATTTTATTATATCGATAAAAGCATCAAGCTCACTTGATATACAGGTTGGATGGGATGAGTCAAGTGCAGGTGAGAGGCAGCCGAGAGTGTCGTTGTGGGAGATTGAACCATTGACTACGTTTCCGATGTATCCTCCTCCGTTTTCACTTCGGCTAAAGCGGCCATGGCCCACTGGTTTACCATCCTTTAATGGTGGGCTCTTTGGCTTTTACTTCTCAAGCTTTGATATTTGATTAAATGGCCTGTTTAGAAGCTACTTCTGATGTAGATAACTAGTGGAAATAAGAATAAGAAACCATATAAACAAGCTCTTAAAAACTGTTGTTTCCTCGGAGTTAAAATTGATGGTCGGATGATTGATTCTTTCAAGGAAAATAATGATAAAAATGGAAATTTTGCTTGACTTAATGCTCTCTTTTATGATGTTAGTTTTATATTTTTGAAAACAGATGGACAAAACGCTCTGAAAATGAATCTAAATGTCTTTAGAAAACTGTTTTAGAGAACAATTAATTTTTTTTTGCATATCAACAATTATAAGAAAGTAAACAGTTGTACAAATCCATGTTGATAATTTCTTATCCAACCTTGGGCTAATTTCAGTTCTTTCTCTTTCTAGGAATCAAAGAAAATGATATGGGAATGAATTCTACCCAATTGTGGCTAGGTGGAGATAATGAATTGAACTTCAATGGAGGAGTTTCTCCGTGGATGCAACTGGGGCTTGATTCTTCCATGCTCGGTCTGCAATCTGATGCCTATCATCAATCCATGGCACTGGAGAAAATGAAGATGATAAGCCCATCCAAATTACCTTTCCAATTTCAATATTCTCCTCAAGCTCATCCCCCCTTCCTTCCCAACACGGCCGAAAATGGACCTCAACAGGCCTTTCTTCCAACTATGGTGGAAAACAGACCCGATTCTCGACCTCAGATTCAAACTCAGCCTCGAATCTTGCAGCAAAATTTGCAGATTCCTAATGAAAGATCGGTGACTGATTCTTATCACGGTTTATTGAGTTCATTTCCTCCAAATGAAGATGATTCATCTCATCTATTGAGCCTTCAAAGAAACAACTGTCCGATTCCTTCTTCAACTTGGCCTTCTAAGCGGGCTGCTCTCGATCCTCTATTTCCATTTTTACTTCCTCAAGTGGACGAAGAACATATAGTGTCACTGCCACCATTTCCAGGTCGAGAGTGCTTTATTGATCAACAAAATAATCTTTTATATGGTTCAAATATCGAACCTAGAAATTCTCCATTTTGTTCTAATTTCATGACGTCCAATGGTAGTGATTACCCCGATAATGGAGTAATAACACCTTCCACTTCCTTTGACGATTCGAGATTCTTGTCTGCAAAAAACACACCCCAAGAAGTCAACCCATCATCCGGAAACTTCGTGAAGGTGTATTTTTAGCATCTTTTTCATATTTTATTTGTATGAATTTGGCACCTGTGGTTATTGACCCTTGATTTTTTGTGTTTCAATTTTGTTGTTGTTCATGGGCAGGTTTATAAAAGAGGGTCCTTTGGTAGATCATTGGACATTACCAAGTTTAATAGCTACATCGCTCTATGCAATGAGCTCGCACAAATGTTTAGCTTGGATGACGTGTTGGAGGACCCTCTGAGATCAGGCTGGCAGCTTGTATTCGTCGATCAAGAGAATGAAATTCTTCTTCTCGGCGATGATCCATGGCCGTAAGTTGTCATCCTGATTTTAAAATACTTTATAAAGGATATTAACATATAGTTTACACTTGGATAATAAGCTTAAGCTCCTCAAAAATGGGAAGCTACACATTAATTTATTTTTTAAATTCACTTGAAAAATTAAATTTAGTTCTAACTAGTTGATACTCAAAGATGATGATAAAGTAATTTAACCTTATGAGCTCTCCTCACACTATTTGAGTTGGTACTTCATGATTATTAACTTTATTGTTCATTTTAATCATCAGGGAGTTCATAAGCAAAGTGTGGTGCATAAAAATATTGTCACCTCAAGAAGTGCTCGAACTTGGAAAAGACTGCGGAAAGCTTTTGAATACAGCATTGATTCAGAGGTTTTCAGGCGGAAGTTGCGACGAAAATTCGATCGGCCAAAACTTGAGAAATGCAAATTGCGTAATAAGTTCTGGTGGCTCAATCGACAGCTGAGGAGCTATCATTCTTGTCTTCCTTCCCCCATCGAGTTCAAAAGTTGAAGGTAGGAAAAAAAGGTACTCAGTGTTTGTAGCATAATATATCTTACTGTAACTCACATCGTACTTCTATACTTTTACCAGTAATGTACTCTACATGAAATGTGCAACTTTCAGGACATCAAATATTTTGCTTTTTTAGGCATTGGTTGAAAGTATTTTATCTGGTCTAGGCTTTGAATTTCGACTTGTACCTTATCTTTCTTGATATGAATTGTTGCTTTCATCTTGTCTTTTAAGGTTTAGGCATACATGTGATTGAGTAGACGTGTTTATTATTAGTTTGATATGGGTCTCTGTCGTGTATTTAAATGTGTTATTGGATGTCAACAAATGGAAAAACTACAAAATTTGAAAACCCAGAATTGAAATTTACAATTCAAGGGTGTTTGCAAAAGGAAGAGGATTGAATTGTTGATGGTTTAACTTCAAATGACTTCTTGAAAATAAATCTTATAATTGATTAAATTATTATATATTTAATATATTATAATTAAAATATTGTTTATAATATTTAGCGTACCAATTAAAACTTAACCTGTCTGTCTTGTATAATAAAGACATATCAAAAAAGTAAACTTAGCATTTTCAAACAGAAATGGTCTTTAAATTCAAATTTAGATGGGAACGAGAAACTAGAAAGCATGACACAAATTACCATTGCAAATCGAATACTCAAGGCTAAATTACAGTACCCATTTATATCTATATACACACTGACACACGTTTGTTCTTGTTCCGGGGGAGGTCAAATCTCCTGACTTACTTTTAATGCAAAGTTTCCTGTGACAATTACCTGCTTGGATAGAAACTAAAATGCAAAATTTGATGGGAACCAAAGGCCAGTTTATTTCAACTATTTTTATTAAATTAAAAAATTAAAATATTAGAAATTCTTGTAAGATAAGAGCAGGCGTGTGAGAGGTCTGCTATCTATATCACCTACAATAACTTCCCAAAAATTAATCGATATATCCTGTGATCCTACAATCTACCATTTCAACAAACTAGAGAATACTAAGAAACATAAATATTAATTTAACCAAATATTTTATTTTCCCCAGTAAACTCCTTTGGAACTCTATTATCATAACAGTGGATCAATAGTATCAACAGATGAATAAAGATATCAATATGAGAAAGCACAAAGAAATAGAAAAATACTCAACATCTCGATAAATGATTATATATGGCTTTGTGCTTGAATACACATCGGTACGATTTTACAGTAATTAAACAATGTATGAGCCGACCAAAACTTTGTTTTGAAACGATGAGGTCATAATAAGTATTTCTCTAAAAGAATAAAATGAGTTGAATACTATCAAAAAAAATTTATTGCCTTTTTCATAGGTCTATAGGAACTCTCAAACCATCATGAGCAAGCTGCACAGGAATTCCTTCCCTGCATCAAATTAAAAGCTAAACAATCATTAAGTAATTTCTTCTTCTCTTTTCTTATCTGCAGGTAAAGACAAAAAAACAATGGTTTGACACATCTTAGTTCTTCTCTCATAAAATGCACCTCAAAAATCCACTCCATAAGATTGTTTGAAAAGAATTTTAATCAAATTCAAACAAGGATTTCTGAATCTGAATACAAACACCAGGTTATTACTTTAAAACTAAGAAACATATTTGAAAAAAAATACTATTTTTAGTGATTCGGGAAAATATTCTGTGGAAATAGTTATTAAGAATCCATTTTGATACATTGTATCCTACTGCAATATGAACGTTCTTTTATGTTCTATCAACACATTCAAAAAAGGGTTATAATCAGTTTTTTTCAAAAGCAAACACACCCTTAAAAACAATGAATAAGCTAGGATAATACCTCTTAGACCAGTCCAGAAGGAACTCATTATCCTTATGATGATCAAATTCATGTGTCATTCCAATTAGGAGGGCTTGTTTTGGACATAACCTCTTCACAGCTTCAAGAGTCTATAAGAAAATGTAGATGCGTCATGCAACTGAAATTGTTTTGCTGTGTATATACTAAAAATGCCAACTTTACCTGTGGAAAGCAAAAATGAGTATTGTGGGATCCTTTCTGCAACAATTAGAAACATAAACATGAAATAGTGAGTTAAGAACAGGGTTATAATCCACAAAGAAAACGGAAGTTAAAGTACTCAGGCAAGAATCAAGAGAGTGAGAAAAATTGTAGTCTCACAGCGTTATACAACTGTATGATTTTACATTCAGCTTTTCGATCAATGATTTGATGAACGCCAATAAGATCTTATCATTTATCAAAACTTAAGTAGGATTTCTCTTAATAAAAGAATTTAGTTTGAAATAAGGAAAATTAAATTATTTCTGTTCTTATGCCTGCTTAACTGGTTCTATAGTTTCTTGCTTAAGTTTACAGAACTTCAACAAGCTGGCTGTTCTCTAGAAGTTAATAAAGGCAAATATCTAAAGGATAGTAACATCATGGATACCAATATATACTCTGTAAGAAAAATAACGATAATTAAAAGTAAAAACTCTGATATTCGCATGCCTCTTTTAGTAATTCAAACTCTGACTGTTTGATTTACTTTGGAATCTTGGATCTAAGTACACGATTTACAAGGTTTTGCAAGGAGCAAGATTTCATATCACCAAGCTAGTCGACACAACTTTCTAAAAATGTTGGAACACTCATTTCTTGGAAGTTATCTTTGAATGAAGGGTCAGGAAAGTTTAAGCAGCAGCTTGCATGTTATTTTTTTCTTACTTACCTTGTACAATGTGTCCAAAATAAGAAGATCCAACTGTCCAGCCCCACTCTTTGAAATTACTGAAGAATCACAGTATTTAGTATGAGTAAATAGACAGAACAAGATCACTTCCTTCACCGTCAAAAGACTAATAAAATGAAAATTGCCATTATCAACCATTTAATAAACGAAACTCGAGCAGAACAATAACATGCCGACCAAGTGTTATGTTTCGTCTTTTAAGGAGTTAGCTTCATAATTTGGAGATTAATAATAACTGATAGTAATTTATTAGAGGAATCTGGTGAGCAAATCCTTTATGTATATTGAGGAACACATCCAAAAGCAGCAGTTACTATGGTGGGATAATAATTTTACCCATGCAAAATCATAAAAAATTAATAATAGAACGCTAGTTCAAGTTAATCAATAACTTCAATCTAATAATCAATTCATTGACCGGAGTTCTTCATTTAAATTTTTTTCATGGTACAATTATTTATGCTTACTTCAACAAGAGGAAATAATCATCATGCTCACCATGTTCTGTGGATGCAGGAAACCGAGAAATATCAGAGATGTATGCTACCCTTCTCTCTTTACCAAAGAGAAATCCCAAACACACGTAATCTTCTCCATGCATGACCTACATTCATATAATAGAAGTAAAAAAATGGGCCAAAATAGTAATGGAAAGTAATAATCAAAATAGATTTGGCGTAAGTTACTGGAAGAGGAATAAATTGTAGGCCTGATGCAACAAATGGTTTCTCACAGTGACCTTCAATTGTTGTCCAATCTAGCTGTGCTACACGTCTCACTTCTTGACCTGCTCTAAGTTTTTTTACAACCAAGTACGGGAATTTATCTGCAATGCTGCAATGAAAGCAAAAATGTCCAAAAATAATATTACTAAGTGAGCCATGAAGTAAAGGAAAATGACAACAAAATGGTGTACTCAGATCAAAATATAATAAATATACGGAAATCTACATAACTAAATGATATTACTCATTTTTGCAAACGTCCACTCATTCTAAACAACTGGTGGTATCATATTACAATAAATTTCTAAACTTCTAATTCACATCACTTTCTGCATATATCCAATTAATGCCAATTCGATACTAAGCATTTAGCTGAAACTAGAGTACCCAACAATAGGATAAAGGGAAGGAAAAAGATATGAAAAATACCTCTGCATTGAATGTTCAGTTAAATAAACAGGTGTGGGGTCAATATCATTTGTTGGACTGAATGGTTGAACAGCACGTATATCATCAAGGCCAAGAACTGCATCAGCATGTTCATGGGTCAAAATAATCTGCATTTAACACACGTCATAGCTTTGGCACACCATAATTTTATCATTCCAAAGGGTAAAGTCATACCATAGGACTCAACACAATCATATTGATAAACCTATCAATATAATCATTTTTATTGTTTATCAATCTAACTTCCATTCTAGATTGTCCTTGCAGATGGAAAACCTAGTTTGCAATTCCTTATTTTAGATCATGCTCACCAAATCTTTCAAAAAAGTGATACACTTAAGCCAAGTAGCACCGCTAGTCATTTCGTGCGATTTTCGAACACTTCTGAGCATTAAACTTAAGTAAAGATTGTAGCTTTCGGCATATCAACTTCAATTATGGAGAGTTAAATGTGAGAACTTTCAATTCTTCTGAACTTTTAAGTAACAACGCTACTAAGATTTCCGGGATATCATCTTTCAAATATAGGAGACTAATACCAAAACAATAATCAATCAGAAACATTAAAAATTGAAGGTGCAAAAAGATGCCTCACAGAATCAACTCTAGGAATCTTGTAACGAGGAAACCACCGAAGTACTTGCTCCCTAAATGTCTTCCCGACATCAATCAATATATAATGGTGATTACCATTACTGAGGCAATAATCAATAAGAAGGGAAGTATTGCATCTGAAAAAAAATAATATAATGAAAGTTACAAAGACGTGAGTTCATGAGTCAATGATCAAAGAACAACAATTTCAACGAGGCCAACAAAATTATTTCCGCATTTCAAATTCCTCATTCTAAATAAAAGGAACTAAATTTTTCGAGACAATGCCAAACAATTTAGATCCAGAAGAACCTAAAAAAAAAAACCATCACCACGAAAAGCCGAGAAACTTCTAACGCCAGATACAAAAATCACCTATAATTAGGGTTTTTTTCAGGAGGAACAAAAAGGGACTGGGAGCAAACGTAGCAAGGAGGATTGGAGGGCTGAATAAGGCAAGTTGCATTCGGAACAGCGCTCGAACAGCCTGTTCCTAAAAAGATCAACGCCGATCCACTTCCATCGCTTGTGAAATCGTTTCCATTGACGGAATTGAGCGTCGCCATTGTCGAAAAAAAAACTCTCTATCCCCACTCTGTGTACGAAGAACGGAAGAGAGCGCAAACCTTCTCCGACGGAAATGACGGTCCGATCCTGAACGTGGAGACTCCTCTGCTATTCTAGTTTCTTTTCGATTTAAATTTATATATTAAGTTTTTAGTTTTTATCAAATTTGTGTTTTCATTAATAAATCTTAAATTAATTTTTTTGTCCCATAATTATTATTTTTTAATTAAATTAAAAATATAATAAATAAATACAAATTAAATAGCAAAATAATCACTTTTTAAAATTAAAAAAAATAAAATTTATTTTTAAAAAAGTAGGGTACTAACTATTTAATCACAAATAAAGTATATTGTCATGCAATACAAATAGCTAAACAATTTTAAGGGGGATCACATGTTATGGGTAGGGCTGAAAAGGGAATTAATGTCTCCACTTTACGATGAAATTTTTAGAAAGAGGAATCAAACATCACTCGTAAAATGTCTTCTATGATCATGCATCTCTCGGAAAGATTGATTCTAATTTACGAGCCTTCGAGCATCTTAGTAGACTTGTGCATGTAAGTATTTAATATCTATCGCTCGTGACAAATAGTTGAACGGGCTACGGACCGTTCCACTTCCATTGTACTTTAAACATGCCGATAGAGGACACATGCATCCTTATTATTCACAAACCTACAAACAATAATGTCATCCTCTTATTATGTTTAATTTATAACAAGGAAAACTATAAATAAGCGACCAATTTATTTATTTTTCTTAATTTTATTATTATCAAATTAAGTTCCAATAATGCATGAATCATTGAGTCTTGATCTTGAATAGCTGTTACAAAGGACGACATCAATCTTTTAAATTTTAAGGAGTGTCTGGTAAAAATATCTAAACTCAAGTCTACTTTTTCTCATGTGATATTCTATTTCTTGCAAGCTAACTATAATTTTTCTTAGTTAGTAGAAAATGTGTTAAATAAGTATTAAATAAACACTTATGTTACTTAATTAGTGATTAATTTAAGAATAATGCTAGTTTTATCTTTTTATCACGTATTTTTATTGTACATATTCACGTGTCGAGTTTTGATTGGTCTAGTTAAAATATATTTTAATATACAATAATATAATAAAAATGTATGGATAAATACAAAATTACCCTTAATTTAATTTAGATATTATAAATTTATATATTTTTAATAAATATATAATTTTGTATCCTCGAAATTCAAGAACTTTGCTCGAATTTGTGATGAATTAAATTGATAAGGTAAAGATAGAGAGGAAAGTACGAGTGAATTCAATGAAATCATGTCGCCCGTCAACTATCCATTATTTGAGAAAGTCTAAGTTTACTCGTTTAGCCTACATCCTTATTTTCCACTCTAACGTGACGCTTACATGTAAATTCCATATAATTCAACATATATTAAATTGAATTTGACGTTGTTGACTATTTCTTATAATAACCCCCACACAATACGCTTGTTTTTACTTTCTCACTAAATCACGTTACATTAATTGATATCTCCAGTAATCATTGATATATCGGCAGCCGATCGAAAGTACTGCACTTTCAATCGAGGTTAATTGAAATGGTATACTTTCGATCGGCTGCCGGTATATCAACGATTACTAGAGATATCAATTTAATGTGACGTGATTGAGTGAGAAGGTAAAAATAAGCGTATTGTATCGGGGTTATCATATGAAATAGCCAACAACGTCAAATTCAATTTAATATATGTTGAATTAGGTGGAATTTACATGCAAGCGTCACGTCAGAGTGTAGAATAAAGATGTAGGCTAAGCGAGTAAACGTAGACTATCTTATATTATTTAGGCTTCCATTATTCCATATTTTTTATATTATTTACTATTTTTATTCTTTTTTATTATTTTGGAAGCAATAATTCAAATATTTGATACTCATTTTCTCTTTTCCTAACACGATTTAGAAAGAAAATAAATCGTGAAACCTTATAACAATTATTCTATTGTGTAGCCGGCCATATAATTATTCAACATTATATTAAAATCCCAGCCTAAACTACCCTTTTGAGTGAATCTCGAAAGGCAAAACATGTATTAGTTGCACCTACATCCTATGATGTTAATGTGTGTCACGAACTCAAGCCTGAAAAAATGAAAGATAAATTGATTAGTTAATACTTGATTTACCATTTTATCTTACTTTTTTTTTATTAAAGCACTGACACGTTAAATATTAATTGATCTAATTAAAGTATAACTAATTATCTAAATTTTAAATAATTATTTTTATATTTATAGTATCAGTCTTGTTTAGACACGCTGACATGTCTCAAAACGAAACAAACTAAAAATGTAACTCTAGAATGATTCAATCAATTTACTATGAAAATCTCGAGATGAATTAGTAATCATAAATTTCATCCTATTTTCGTTTATTGTTGAAAACTCTCGTGTCGAATAAACACATCGAGGAGTTTGTTTCGAGAAGAAAAGAGGTTGAACTCGCGACAACATACATATGTGAAAACGATGGAAAGAATTAACCAAACGTGCCGACGTAGAACGTAGAAAAGAGAGGACAAGGACACTATGTATCGTATCAAATGTCACGATGTATTTGGCTTTAAATATTATCAATCTTTTGCTCACTTTCTCTCTTGCTTTCTTTCTCACTCTCTCAAGAAACAAACACGCTACATTCTTTTCTCCAACATGCTTGTGTAGTTTCGAGATATCGGGATCGTGTAGTCCTCGAAAAAATGGAGTTAGTTCAATTGGTGATCGTATGTTTATTGTTTTATTGGTGACCGATAGATGCTGCGTGATAGAGTTCAGGGTTATTCGAATCTCGCAATGTATCATTATTGAAGTGCCACATTTTTTATATAATTAATATTTTATGTATATTTCAATATTTTTTTCGTTCTTATTTTTACTTATAATTTGTTAAATTTACCTTTTAGCATATTTTCTTACTGTGTCTGCTGACATGTCAAACTGTGATTGATTTAATCAAAATACATCTAATATATTGTTATCAAAATGATTATTTATTATATTTATTGCATAAATCATAACTCGAAGAATTAATGTGCATAATAAGAATATAAACCTAACATTATCTTATATTAAATTAAATCAATCATTAACTGACATATCAACATTTATTTTTAAATGAAATAATAAAAATATAAATATAGTATTACTCGGATTATAATGAAACAAGCTTGTAATGTGTGTTGCTACGGAGGGACTTGATTCAAGGAGGAGAAACATTACGAAATTCATATGGTATATTATTACAATTAGTTATTTATATTTATTAACAACTGACACGTAGTAAACTAGATTGTGTTGTCTTCGATATCATAGAAAAATTAAATAAATAGATATTACATTAGTTATTTAAAATATTTTTTAATTTGAACGGCTCAATCATTGTACCTAGCAAAGACGAAATCTCTCGTACCTCTACACTCCGATCTGACAATTTATAAAAAAATTAATCACGATAATTCAGCAGTCTATAAATAAGAGGCATTCACCTGATGTCTCAAGTAACTACCTCAACATTAAGGGTAATAACTCTCACATTAAGATAGTGCATGCGTTAAACTTAGACCCTTATATTTAGTCTGTCATTTCTGAATCAACTGACCACAATCATAATATATGTAAATTACTCTTATAGACATTTATTTTAAGAAAATCCACATATATATATATATATAATTATTTTATTTTATTTTATTTATTTTTTGAAGGAAGAGCCAAAGACTTTCATACAAAGCTGCTTTTTTCGTGAGTGTAGTGTTTATATAAAGCCATGGCCATGCTTCCTTCCATGGTATCGGCGAACAAATCCCACTGCTCATTCCCGGCGAACCTTATCTTTCCGAATGGACGAATCCAGGCGAGTTCGGATGGAAATGCCCCGCCTCTCAGCCCGGAGATCCACCGATCACTGCTTAAATCGGTTTGTTTTTGCCGGAGAAGAAACTTTACACGCGGACTTCTCCGACGTTTTCGGCGGTCGGCCTAGGAGCGTTCTGTCAGGGCGATTCTCCGGAGAAGAGTTGGATTTTTTCTACGATGAGATCTTCCAGCCTCCGGAAGTTGTTTCTCAAGAGACTAACGGCGGAAGGAGCTTGCCGTCGTTTCGGATTCCGGCGAAGGAGGCTGCGTTTTACAGCGATGTGTTTGGATCGGACTATGAGAGCCGGTCGAGAGAACGATCGGGTCAGAGCTCGAGATCGAAGTCAAATTCTTCATCTATTTTCGGATCGGATCCCAGCCCTATCCGGTCGACCATCGGAGACGACGTCGCCTTCGCTTCAAAGCTTAGGTACAGCTGAGTACAGAGCTCAGACCACCTAACTGTTTCGCTCACTATTTATTGGACGATTATACCCTTATAGTTTATATTATTTTCGCTCTATTGCTGACTTATTGACGGGTTGGCAGGGATATTTCTGACTTTAGATTTCTGAGCATTATCTGACTTTAGATTTCTGAGCATTATCTGACTTGGATCTCTGTGAATTCAATTCAATTCAGTTCACAGTCACACAAATCATATCAAAATTTGATCGATAAATTGCATATTTTCAAAATGTTTTCAAGAATGATGTTGATCATGTCCAAGCCTTTTCTTTTTACGTTTCTGATAAAGAACCTTTCCCAAAAATGAAAACCATTCTCTCAAAAAGAGCTCTAACACCAGTGTTTTTTGCTATTAATTTGCAGTCTGCTTTGTGTTTTACTCTGCAATTTTTTCTATCCAATTTGTCGTCTGTTCAAATTTCCTCGGAATTTAATGATGTTGGTGAATCTACTACCTTTTGTTCCAACAGGCCAATGAAAGTTGTTCCAAGCGGATGGAAGTCCCCTCAAATGATGCATGGAGATAGACCAGCCTCTCGATGCAATCCTTCCGCATATAACGAAAATCAATCTCGGGGATATGATTTCAGGGAGAGTTTTATAAGCCCCAACTATGGATTTACACGACACTTTTCGTCTCCAGAGACAATTAGTCTTGAGTGTCCAAATTCATATGAAAGTAATAAAGTATCTGGAGATGATGTAGAGGTTAACTCTGCTATATCATCTCCTGCCTCTTCACCATGTCAAGGCCCTGAGGATAAGGCTGCCATGCAAGATAATGTAATGTCAGAAGAAGACGAAGATGAGGTTATGAGCTCTTATGTTATCGAGATTAAGTCAGGTTATAGAGCGGAAACTCTAGAACGAGGGGCAGTTGACGAGGCCATTGCTTGGGCGAAGGAGATGTTTCAAAGAAAGACGTGTGAGACAAATTCGAGCTCCGGGTTAAGAGATAACGAGCAGTGTGTTCAAGTGGAAGGTATTATCAATTCAATATTTGGAAAAATACAGACATATATTTAGACTATTTTGAGACAAATTGTATCCTAAATTTTTCACTTCGTAATGTTTTCTTTGTTCTTCTCTTTTTTGTTGTTTTAATGCAGGAAGTTCGAATTTTAGTGAACTTGATGAACAACAATTGAATGAAAGTGATATTAATCAAGTTTCACAGGTAAAAGTAATGTTATGACTATGATATTTTGGTTCTCTGTAACTTCTTCTAAAACAAAAAGCGCTTTTTGAAAACATGTTTTTTACTAGTAAAAAATAAATTACACTGTCTGGATTATGATTCTCCAGCATCGTTTGTGGAAACTCTTGTTTCCAACTATTTTTTATGGCATCGCCGCCCAAACAAGCTCTTAATGTTTATTCAGATTGAAAGTTTCCAAATGAACTTCAGATGGATCATTGTACTTTCTTTTTCAGGAAGAGGAACACAGAAGCAGGAGTGGTGAAGAAAGAAAACAAGAGTTGGAAAATGATGTAAGGACGTGATCAATATTACTTCTTTATTTGTTTTCAAGATTCTCCAGTTCAGATAAAAAAAACCAACTGCTACATATGTTTATATGCTCTACTGAATGCTAGAAAAATGCATAATAATTAATTTTCTGAATCTAACTATATAACTGTAGATTGACTGCTTCGTTTCTGATATTTTAATTTCTGTCAAATTTGCTTGTTTTTTTGGCTATGTAAGAAGTTTATTGTATATAATTGCAGAAAATATTGAAAAGATTAGATGAAAATATAAAGCTGTGGTCATGTGGCAGAGAAACCAACATCAATTTGCTGCTTTCTACCCTGCATCAAGTGAGCTACTTTACGGTCATATATTTTCATAAACCCTCTACCTCTCTCATTTGTGGTAATTAGAGTTGAGTGTCGCAAGAAAACGTAAAAATGAAAGCAAAGAGACTCGCACTGAATTTGGAACTTTTTTTCAGACGCTATAAATAGTTTCTGAGACAATCTTTTCATAAATTTTTCAATTTTTACGAACAAAAGCGTTGAATATGCTTGTTAATATCCTCGGGAAACAGATTTACATGCCCGTTTATCAAATTTGTATCTTTTTATATTTGTTTTTTGTACGTCCTGTTTCTAGCAAGAAAGCAAGTTTTAATAATGTAATTTGGGCGTGATAAAATTTACGCAGATTCTCTGGCCCAACAGTGGCTGGCATGCAATCTCAATAACAAGTCTAATAGGAAGCTCGCAAGTAAAAATGGCTTATCAGAAAGCAAGATTGTGCCTCCATCCAGACAAGCTGCAGCAAAGAGGAGCAACCGAGCCACAAAAATATGCAGCACAAAAGGCTTTCTCCATTCTTCAGGTGCTCAAAAAAATCTTAGAATATGAGTAATGCTAAATAAGGTTGTAAATTGTGATGTAGATTCGATATTTCAAGTAATTGATCAAATATTAAGCCAATGAAAACCTGACACGTCATCTCAAAAGTGTCTAAATTATAGTCTTTATCCATTTTAGGACGCCTGGGCTGCTTTCATCACCCAAGATGTGTTCTGAAACAATGAACGAATTCAATCATTCCAGTGCTCAAATTCGTGGAATAGTTGATGGAAAGTAGGCTCTGAAACTTGGCCTCATGGCAGCTCCATGCAGATGAGTTGATGAGTTAATGACAGGAAATAGAGCGGGGAAAACGAGGATGTTTGATTGGTAAGACGAGGTGTGCGTGTGCGTGTGCGTGTGCGTGTGTTTTTACGAACGTGGATTGATTACCCAAATCTCTGTGTTCTTCCAAATTTTCCGAGATTAGTTGACGCTGTTGGATAAATAGGACTCGGCCAGGTACACCACCGACGTGTTCGTGTTTGCTGTTTATATGCTCCACTGAATAAAGAGAGAGAGAGAGAGAGAGAGGATTTGCCTCGTTCAAATCGCCATTTCTTCCTACTTAAGCAGACTTTTCTTCTGTAGCTTCGCACATTTTCTCTCTCCGTTTTGTAGAGAGAGAGAGAGAGAGATGGAAAATGGAGGCTTCCATGGCTACAACAAACTCCCCAACTCAAGTTCTGGTGAGTAAATTTTAAGATTTTCTTAGCCACTCTTGTTCTAGTGCCTGCCAATTAAATATAGATGGGTTAATTTCAGGGTTTTGTAGCTTAAATTATGTGTTGTAATGTCAACTTTTCATGATCCAGAATCCATTCTCTCTCTCTCTCTAGTGAAAATGAAGAGTTGGTAGAGTAGCCAAAGCAACTGCTGTGGAAGCCAAAGTCCATTAGCTGCATCCATGCATGCAATAGAAATCCAAGTGGCCATCCATCCACCTCCCTCTCCCATTGCTATTTCCATCTCTTAAAACGATTCGTCGAGCTATTAGCGCCCGATAATCGAGACAGTCTGAGCACAGTGCGCCTGCATGCACCCGGATCTGGCCTCGGATCGAAGTGCATGCAACCGCATTGTGCTCGTGTCGTGACTCTCGGCCTCGTCTGTCAACGCTTGATACGCTTTAGCTAGTTCTTGCTTATTTGAATATAATATTGTATATTTGTCTATGATTCCTTCTTCGCCGTTGGATCTGAGATGAAGTTATCGTTTGAATGTTAGAAATAAATGTAGTTAATTCATGACAATCTGCTCAACGTTTCGTAGGTTTGAAGCTATCGGAGCTCAACGTGAAGCTATCGGAGATAAACCAGGACCCCCTACCCTCGCCGGTGGCCACGCCGACAGAGCAAGAGACCGAATGCACAGTCCGAGAGCAAGACCGGTACATGCCTATCGCTAACGTCATACGAATTATGCGCAAAATCCTCCCGCCGCATGCGAAAATCTCCGACGACGCCAAAGAAACGATTCAAGAATGCGTCTCCGAGTACATCAGCTTCGTCACGGGCGAAGCCAACGAGCGGTGCCAGAAGGAGCAGAGGAAGACGATCACCGCCGAGGACGTGCTCTGGGCGATGAGCAAGCTGGGTTTCGACGACTACATCGAGCCACTCACGCTCTACCTCCACCATTACCGAGAAATGGAGGGCGTCAAGAGAACGGCGGACTACGGCGGAAGCGGAGGATTAGGGCACTCTCCGTCGTTTCATTTGGGCCACAACCGCCATGGGTTTTTGGGCTACTTGAAGGATTCGCCTTCTTCTCAGGCAGCCATGCCAAAGGAAGAACTCCATCCCCAGCCAGCAGGCTATAAGTAGTCTAAATCAGCAGTTATAAACTGATAAAGTAGCAGCCCTCTTTCGTTAATCCAAATAATAAATGCCTCTTTTTCAAAAATTATTACGAATAATTAGTTCAAAAATTCAAATAGCCATTCACACATTGCCTTCATAATCACCCTTCAAACAGTGTACAAGTTAACATGAATACTTTTCTTTTTTAAGATTCATAGAATGACACACTCTCTTACTATTCATAATCAATTCAAATAATAAATAATTATTTAAAAAAAACTTATATTTATATTCACTAAATCTAGAGATATAACAAAAGAATAAACTTAGACCAACTCTTCATAATCTATGCTAAGCCAACAGCATTGGAAACTCTCGGATGTCGAGAGCTGAAGTCCAATTTTGGTTGCCTAAAGAAAGAAAACAGTCCTCTAAATTTTGTTACTTTTCCCAACGTTTCATACAAACCTATCCCCAAGCATGCATGCACACAGCCTAAACTTACGACTTCGATTACGATGCAAGCAAAAAACTTCATTTAAGAGAAAAATCTAAAATTCAAGTGAAAGCAAAATAATCAACTGTCATAAATAATTCCATGAAAGAAACAAGATTCTTGGTTGTGAATAGCAAAATTCACACAAAGAAAAAGTTCCATCAACCCGTCCAAAACACATTACGTTTATTTCTTCACTCCAAAATAAAAAAGTTTTAACTAAGCATAGTGGGTCTTCTTTGAGACCAAAATTCCTGACCTTTAAAGCCTTCAGCATCTAATTTGAAAGTGAAGATAACCTGAACTACTCCGGAAATTTGAATCTGAGAACGAAAATCTTGATTTTCAGATTGAGATTCATCGTTGGCCATTGCTTTTGCTCATAGAATGTCGAAGCTGTTTCTTACCATGAGCATGGTGATCATCCTGCAAAAGGAAATCGAAATCAATGGAGTGAGAGAGAGGGAGAGGAAACATCTCTGAGAACTTAGATCATGCTATGAATCTTTTTAGTAAAGTGGGAGATGGTGAACTAAGAATAATGCAAGGCTGACTATGGAATTTGATTCGCACCACTGTTTGCCAAATGCCAATTCGAAGAATCAGAGAAGAATGGTCATAACTAAATCTCACGGAAATATACAACAAAGGTCTCAGCAGCATTACTTGTTGAACAAATAAAATACCAATTGAATAATTAAAATCGCCTCTACACAGATTACGTTCTCACGTGATAATAACTATAAGCAGCAGAAGGTAGCCAGTCAACTTTAGGGAGAAAACAACGTGAGAAATACCAACTCCAAAATGACAATGGGAGGGGGTTTTGTGAAAGTCAATATTTCCGCATTTCCGGGCCTAAATGGAACATACCTTAAATGATGAATTGTTCATGTAACATTTTAAAGTTTCCTCAAATTAAGACCAAAGTTAACTTTTGTTGTTGCTATACAGCTATATTCAACTTAACAACACAAATTAAACTACCAAACTACTCAAAACACGCTCTTGCAATAAAAGAAATTATATATAAATATAAGGGGGAAGCCTAAAGATAATCCGAAACAATATCGAAATTCAAAAAATCGGCCAGAGGTATACCTTGTACATTGATGCAGCTGACTCCGATTGTAATGTTTGAACTGCATTATGCCCTTGTTGTAAAGCATCCAATGTTAGTTGCCATCCACTGAGAGCAATACCATCCGCACTGGAGCTGGCCCCAGGCTCTAAGCAGCCAGCAGCAGCAACATTTCCATTAACCCAAGGGCAGAAAGGGTTGTGATGGAGAATCGGATCGAATTCTGCCAATTCTTCATAATTACTTTCTTCTCTAGGAAGTCCTGAAAGGCAGTCATACTCAATATAAAGTCTCCTTAAATTGGATATTGGGAAATCCATCCGAACTGGGGTTAAATGCGCAGATTTTGTCAAGTGGTCCACAATAACCCAAATAGAATACAACTTCTGAAGAGTCATTGGTAGACAGGAGACAAAATCTATATGCAGTTTAAATCAAAACTATATATACATAAAAACAGACGTGATGCAACCACATCCGTCTCAATTTTACTGGTGTCAGTTCACCAATTTTGAAAAAAAATGTTCAATCAATTGAATATAACCCAAAACAACAACCTAAGCATAATTAGAATAAGGGAGTTTACCAGTATTTTGATTCTCTTTTTTAGATGTTTTCTGGGAACACAAATCAATATTCTGCCCACTGTTTGGACGAAATAGTTTGCAGCTTTGACTAAACTTCTCCCCACTTCCAACAGAATCCGCTTTTGCAGAACCATCAATCTTTGACCCACTGTCAGCTCTTTCAACGGAGCGAGATAACATCTCTTCGCTATCACCCAACTGATCCTCCCTATGAATATTGACAGGAACAATCTCACACATCAGTCCAGGATCTGGAGTAGATTCACCAGTTTGTCCTTGATTTTCACCATCATCTACTCTGTGTTCAGCATCGCCTGCTACACTATCTGCTCTATGGCCATATAAATCAGCCCCACGGATTTCAGCCTCATGACTAGCACACATACCAACACTTCCTCCACTAATTCCAAAACTGAAACCATCTCTGGCATGAACAGTGACAGTTTCTGCATTGAAAATTTCTTCTCCGTCGTTTGTACTACTGACACCCATGTCACCTGGAATTACTTCAGTAGATGGTTGAAAACAAATGCTTTGTTGAGCTTGGTTACTATTATTCAGCTCAGATGCATCATTGATGTCCAGGTTCCCATAAGTACTGGAAGAGGGAAACTGAATATCATCAACACCTCCAGGATAGTTTTCAACACTTTCCATAGAGTCATCATCTGGACTATGGCAGACAGTGTCCATGGCAATAACTGATGATGCCCGAGTGGATTCCCTGGCAGAATGAATTCCAAGAAGATGATCACTTTCCAGCTGAAATGGAGGAAATCTATTGCCATCCGTGTAAAGGTCTAAACCTATTGAATTGCTAGGACCAGCACCAGCAGAATCTCTATGATAAGACGAACAATGTGTATCAAAAACTTCAGAGTCACGAGCACGTTTTGAAGGACCAGCTGTGCACTGTCCACTTTCTGTAACTTCATCACCATCACAATCAATGACAGTTGCCTCCACGCTATCAGCTTGATTCATATTCAATTGCGCCCTATTATCAGAACTGCCACCTTTTTCCAAACTCCGCTTACGAGAACTAGGACCTCGTGATTCATATGAAGCTGCACGATCACCAACCTCGCTGCCTGAAGGTTGCCCAATCATGAGATCTACGCCCATATTTTGGCCATGGACATAATCCGAGGTAGCAGTCCTACCCAACTGAGAAAATGATAAACCCCCAGCCATGGTAAGATTCAAATCCACATCTTCATTTTGCACCAATCTCCATTCATCAGTTGTAGCTACTTCATCTCGATCTTTATCCACATCATCATTCGCCACGCAACCATTGATTCCACTGGCTGCACTTACTCCTCGTGTCAGTCCCATTTTCTTAGTTGTGATGGGGCTATCAATGTTAGTGGGAGTAAAACGGGTAGGCCGGTAGACAGTTAAAAAATCAGTCATCCTAACTGTAGCACCACAAACACTACAATCTAGCAAAGGTGACCTGAATTCAGATCTAGAGTCATTAACCACCAGTTTACCCTTTCCAGTGTTCTTCTTTGTTGAAGCTGAGACAGATTTCTTGTTTGGTACAGCAACCTGGGAAATATAGAACTGAGCCTTGGCAGGGCCAAAAGAACACCCGTTTCTAGCTGATTGTGCAGAGTGTTCTTCGCAATCTTGGACATTCCAAAGCCATCTTGGCTCCCATCCACACAAGCTTATCAGTTTTTGTGCCTACACAAACGATGAGATTGTTGGAAAACGATAATCATCAGTTGAAGGATTGAAACCAAATAGTTTGCCAGTAGATTGAAAAGGAAAAGTGACATACTCTAGAATATAAATAATATGTGTTATCTTGAAAGCCTTCAGCTTCCAGAATACATTCTGGTTTAATGTCAACCTCTCCCATAGTAAGCATTTGATGCTGAGCCAGAAAGCAATCAATCAGAGTACTGCAAGAAGAACGTATATGTTCAATTGCAGATGCAGCAATAGTTGGTAGGAATGGAAATTGCAGGAGTGCGTCACATCTATCCTTGTATCCTCCAACTAGTGCAGAATGAGGAGTTGGAAGAAACTGCACTAAACTTTCTGGGCAGCTGTTTCCCTTCCAAGAACAAGAAACTTTGTGTCCGGAGTCCAGCTTCTTGGAAAACACTTCGCCAGCATTTTGAACTTTATCTCAAAAAAAGAAAAGGCAACAATTTCAGCCATAATCAAATGAAAATCATAGAAACAATCTAAGAACAATATGAAATAGAGAAAGATCATTAATGATCAATTCAATAGAATTTCACAGTTGTCTTTACAACAATGCCCTAACTCTTTCAATCTCAAGGACATTCCACACATCAATGTCTCTTCAGTACCTTTTTCTTTTTACATTCACCTACAACATGCTACTCAGATATCCAGAAACAATATATGTAAGTGAAACAGTTGTACTTCTCCGACACATAAAAGAAACCAAAGAAAAAACGAAAATTTGGCTGATTGTGAAGTGGAAAGAAAATTTTCTAACCTTTTGCAGGTGTCCATGATGGAAGCGATGTAAAATTTAGGTAGGCACCACAAGATTCACATTCAATTCTATCAATATCAACACTAATCCAACCCCTCTGAGCACAAGCCAGAGGACTGACAACCTGTAAACATTACTAAGAGATATATCATAAAAATACTTACCGATTACTGCATAACAAAAATATCATTTTAAGCAGTGATAATTACATATCAACATCCCAGTGCTCCCTTCACTTATATAATGTGGCTACAATATGAATTCTCATTTCACTAAATTTGCACCTTAAGGAATCTATCAATGAGGGTTTCATGAACCGAATAACTTATCAAGCACAAAACAATCTTGAAAAAAAACTGGGCAAGCAAATATATATATATATATATATCAAAATTGAGTAGCCAAAAATCAATGAATGATAGAATTTCATCTTCTTCTATTTGTCTATGCTTTGTATAACTATTATTGAATATAAATTCTGGATCCATTTCTCATGGAAAGAGTGATGATCCCTGAGCACATTGAAGGCAGACATGAATTTACATTGTCAGAATTAGTAAAATGATGTGAATTTCATATGATGAAATCAAAGTTGGAATATAACTTACAAAAAATGAAATTGATAACAAAGTCAACAACTTCAATACTATATTTGTTTACTATGAGGCTAAATTAAAGAAGGAAAAAATTTCATGAAAGTTGCTACAATATGCTTTTTGAAACAGACAGACTGTGCCTAAACAATTTTAAATGCAGTAAAATTCTGACCTTGGACTTTCCAAACCAATTTCCCGGCTTAAAGGTGGCCAACCGTCTCAATAAGTCTCCTTTTTCCCATGGTTTGCATGAAGGTCTTGATGTTCCAAAAGCGGATCCAGCAGCTCCAGTGCTCACGGAAGTCCTTGGTGGTTGTGAACCAACACAAGATAGAGAAGCCGCTTTGGATCCGTGGATGGACCCTTCTACACTGCCAACAGTTGTTGGAACAGCAGGTGAAGATGCCCCAGCAGAGCTAAAATCATCCATTCAGGGAATTAAGAATTTCTTTCCCAACCAAATATGAATGATAAAGTTCTAGAAGACGCGAAAACTACATTTCAAAAGAATGCATATTTAAGAATCATAGCTAAAATCTAAATATCAGATAAAAAAAA